>PNEQ01038387.1:5434-16158 GCA_003012365.1 Medauroidea extradentata | reverse complement strand
GGAATCTATACAACCATCCGTGGGAATAGTCGCACATGAATGGCAACTTGAGTTCAGCATGAAACAATTTTGCTTGTTCCATTAATAATGCACCAGAAATAGTAACGCCTTCGCTACGGCGTTGTCGAAACCACTCCATTAAAACATTGTCCAGTTCTGCACTTCTACTCAATCGAATTGTTTTACGAATTTCCATTGCCTTACTTGATTGACTATCGGCATAAAACTTGCAAAGTTAGTTTTTTTGTTTCTTTATGTTGTGCACAGTGGTTTTGCCTATTCCGTAACACAAACACAGTGATTTAACTGACGCACCTGCATCCAGTTTTTTTAAAATTTCCACTTTGTCTTTAATGGACAAAACAACCTTTTTACGTTTCTCACTCGGACCGGAACACGAATTTGTTCATTTTGTAGACATCGCGAGACACGATACAAACAATAAATAAACGTTCAAAATTATCCCACGATCGAGCTATACCATTGTTCTATCACGCACTAGATAGACACAGCTTGGAAAACAGCCGGGACTTCCCCCCCCCCTTTTTTTTTACCGGGCGAGTTGGGACGGAGAGGATGAGGGGTGAGGGGAATGTCACTGCTTATCAGTCGGCCCTCAGCCGCCACCCGCCACCCTTCCTCCGCCCACTCTTACCCTGTTCATACCTTGCCACTCGCGTCGTGACCGGCACAGTGCACACGGCGCACGCGCTAATCGCACTGCACGTTCTTACATATTGCACGGCACGTATTTGTACATATCACACGGAAAAAAATTGGTTCGGATAACTGAAGGTTCGGTTAAAACACAGTCGGATAAGCGGGGGAGGAGTGTACTCTATACAAAAGTTTGATCCAAAGGTGAATCATCGAAACTGCAAATAAAATAATCATAAAATACTACAGTATATACAAATACATTCAAGAAAGAGTGTATACCAGGTAAATTATTATTTGTACAACACTGTGCTAACAGTTTATTCTGTTGTTACATAACAAAAACAAGACAATACAGACTAAAGCAACTTCATTTTTTACACTTCCGAGCAGGTTTATGCAGAGACCTGAAGTAACGAGTTACAAGTAACAGTTACTTATTTCGGTAACGAACATTGTAACTGCATTACGATTAGCGTAGCTTTAAACTGTAGCGAATTACATTATTTGCGCATGAAGTAACAATAAGTGTCATATACATTTCCCATTACTCTTTTTAAAAGCAAATTTATGATTTTAGATTTAAGGCTTGTTTTCCTACTACATTGGCTATCTCTAAACTTCTCAACACCCCAGTTTGTTGGATCACTTCTGTTTCGTTCATTATGTGGTGGCACGGATGTGCCACCAACGTAATGCGACTATAGATGTGACGATACTTGCCCCACAAGTTGCAGCACCAGAATGTGGAGACACGTGATGCTCTAAGCACTAGGCCCCAACAGTTTTAAAATATACTTGGACTGGTCAGTTCTCATAAATGCTCCGGTCTCAGCGGAAAGCTGCTCTTATCTCAGGTTCTCGTGGTATCGAAGGGTGGACGCAAGCAGAACAGTAGTCAAACACGTGGTTAGATCAACAGCCCATATTTATTAACTTTTTTTTTCACAAAACTCACGCAACTGCGCTTACATCGGCACGTACAAACTTCTTGTAATTTAATGTTATGTTGAAGTGAAAGAGAACTGAACTAAAATGAAACCCAACTCAAAAGAAAAATCGCACATGCTGAACTTAAATCATAACCGATAGTGGGCCTGCTACGCGGATGATACAGCTATAAATTCACATAAAAATAATCAAAACTAGTTAATAATGAGAAGTTCTAGCAAGTCATTTCACCGCCTTCCATCGCGGCCCCATGTCTTTCGATCGCACCCCTCTGCTTACCACGGGCTTACCACGTGCTAACCTCTCACAACGCGGCACACGTCCGGCCTCCTCGACAGTCAAGAACAAAGTGACCAGCCACGGCAACCGCAATGGCGTCCCAAGATACCATGGCAGCCTACCATCCGATAAAATGTTCTATAACATCCCAGCAAGAACAAAACACTGGTCTGGATAAAAATTAAACAAACTAAAATTACCGAAAAATCTGCAAAATTCTGCTGAACATAGAAATGTATTTTACAAAATAATTATTACAATAAAATTATATTAAATAAAGTCTTGGCATCGGACACTGCCGGCCGTACACCTTGCAGTACCCTCTGTGAACCCCTATTTGTGTTGCACCCGCGGCACCATGGCCAGACTGGCCGAACTCATCTACTCATCTTTTAAATAAACACCAAAAACTTTCCAACTGCAATAACTTTTAAAGGATCAAATTTTCGTAAAAATTTTTAAGAGTCCAAAATTGCTTTAAATTTTATGCCGTTTCAGAAAAGTCCACACAAGACATAATTATTTTTAATTCAAACAGAACTCAGAATAATTCCAACTCTAGGCTTGAAAACATATTATTTAACATCAAAATATTACAATAGAAAACTTATCACTAGCAATTGTAACCAAGACACTGTTTTCTGTTACTGTACTGTTTCACTAGGCCAAACAGCGGTTTTACACTTAGAGGTTGGGTTTTCTAGGAAATATCCTGTTCAGCAAAAATTATAACATTTAAATTATTTAACCAAATGACTTTCTTAATAAGATTATTAAGCTTAAGACAACATGGAACTCACTGAAACAATTACTACTGACTTACAATTATATAAACACTAGGAGTTTTAATCATTTACAGGCAATGACTTGAAGTAGGGTGGCCGGGCAACACACTGGGGCTTTTGAAAATAATAATGGCATTATCACTGCCCTACACCTAACTGACGCTGGGCTGACCAGCTCTTGGTTCAGAAGGGTCAGTAACACTGGCTAGCATTATTAACGCGAACAAATAAACATTAACAGGGACTCTACAAAATTCTAAAAACACAACTGACTTATCGAAAAAGTATACCCCAAGCGCAGGCTAGTCGCTTCACAATTACCATAATGTTGCCTTTAAAAAGTGAACGCAGCATTGTTAAATTGTGTTGCATATTTTACAGAGTTATGTTTATTAGCTTAATACAAGATAGGTTTTAGGTATGGTATTGTGGTCGAGGACTTGTCAGAGGAAACACAGTCTCATATTTGGAAAAATCATGTCCCGTCTACATAATCCTCTACGCAAAGTGGAATGCTGATAAACCACATTACGATCTTTGTCAATGCCATAATTTTAGTCTTTTTTCGAAGTACAATTGAGTGAAAACCAAAATCTTGATTTGAGATGTCTGTAGTGTGCTGGGAAAAATTAACGTCTTTGTAGTAACATAACTGCACATACAGCTCGAAAGCTGGAATGTCTGTTACTTACCACATGAATAAAAACCAACTTGTGTCTGACAAAGAAACATTCAATTACTGAATGATTAAAATCTCTCGGCAGCGATAATGCAACCCACCCAACCCATTTTTCTCCAGTAACTCAATTGTAAATATACTAGGCACTGTCTTGACAATGCAACAGCATTCTATAAATTGACCTTGCTAACCTACCATTAATTATTAAAACAGGCCTACACATACTGCTTATACCCATAGGCCTACAATAATAGTAAAAAATCCTGTGCTTGAAAATTCTGTTAACTTATTAGGCTTGGTGTAGTAGGTCCATCTACCTAATCATGTTTTTCAAAGAAGTAACTTAAAAAGTAACTAGCAGTTATTTACCTAACTATAACTGGTAAGTTATTTAATGCAGTAACTTGTACGTATTTGTAATAGGGTTACATTTCCAGTGAAGTAGCTATAACTGTAACAGAGAGTTACTTATTAAAAGTAACTTTCCAATCTCTGGGTTTATGTCAGAATTGTTTTCGTGAAAGTCAAAACAAAAATGTGAAACGTAGCATTTTGTTTTATAAATTTCTCTTGGTAACCATGTACAAAATATGACTAGGAGTGACTGTATAAATTTTAATATTTTTAGGGCAACTCCAATGTTTGTACAAAGAGACCACACAACATTTACAACATATCATGCCACCCCAAAAATTTATGAATTTAACTAGAATATGATATGTTTGCTAGATACATTTCCATATATCCTTTCAGTTTAGTGGATATTAAATTTTAATAACCTAGAAACAAGTGATTTTAGAACAGTCGTTAACAAGCTAGGCTCCAAAGCATATATTTGAAAAAAATACATGTTTAAAGTTTTTTCTCGTGTATCTTTTACTCAAGGCAAGCACATTAAATGTGACCACTTCATAATTAGTCCATGGAGCTGGTAATGCAATTTTTATTATACTGTACATATTCAGTTTGAGCTGGTCAGCTCACCTCACCATGTGCCCTAAATGGTTGCTTCAAGTATGTGACAATTTTCCTGGACTGACATTCTGGCTTGTGACTTTGAATAGTGCGCCGTGTGTTAGCCCGCCAATGAACTCTTTATCCCCTCCCTCTCTGACTGATGCGCTTCGCGCAGCTTCGAGGATGTTCGGCCAGGTTCGGCCGTCTTCGTGCTTCCCCCGTTTACCCCTCCTCTTCCGAGCCTAGGCGTGCCTTCCAGAGCGGTGCTGGGTCACACTTTCTCCGGCCAGCTTGCTAGTGTGTTCCTACCGACGTCTTCGCGGCCGACGTGGCACCATGCTACCGTTATTTAGTTTCTGGTAAGTTTTGTTAAGATTTGAGCCCGTTTGCTTTGATTTGATAATTATTTTTTACTTATCTTTGTGGAATTTGGCGATGCGGTCGCGAGGGGATCGGAAGCACGTTTTTCGTATTAGTTAATTACGTGCAATGATTCTATTTGTTCTGTTATTTGACATTAGATATTTAGTGATCAGCCTGAGGGCATTTGATGCGTGTACTGTAACCTTTACAAGTATTAAATGTGAGTTTGTTAAACTTCAATACTGTTTCTGTCACGGTAGTAGTCTATCCCGTATCCCATTAGAGTGTAAGTACGTCGCCTGATGAAGTGTGAGGTGAGGTATAGTGAGGAAACTTGTGCCTAGTACTGAGTGGTTGCGCTTGTGCTAGATTTGTAGGGATGTGTTAAATTGTGCCTACGAGATTTGGGTACAAGTTCTATTGTACAAGCACGTTGAGCTATTAAGTGCCACTCTGTTCTTATTATACATTTACAGTCTGTCTCATGTAAGAATTTCATCTTTTTACAATTCTCAAGATAACTGTGCGTACAAATTTCTACAGAAAAATACTGATTTTGATAGACTGCACAGTTTTGTGATAACACATTGTAGCCAAATGTGCCATATATATATATATATATATAAAATTTATACTGTACCTTCTTCAACAGAAGACAATAATCAAGTTTAACCAAGCCAAGATAGCTTACAACTTTGCAATGAGAAACCTCATACATCCGAATGATGACCTCAATTATGCAGAGTATATTGGCCGTGCCATCTACACTCGTCAGATGGTCATAAAAAAAAAACCAAGCATGCCACATGTGTGGTGAATATAAATTTAGCCTGTTATAACTTATGCCATATTGTTACCTTGTAATTTAAATTTTGACACCTGCTACAGAACCATCATTGTGAGATTTTTATCAGGCACTAATGGCAGTGGTGAATAGAAACACTGGGAACTGACAAGCAACTGCATCACCTGTTTGAAAAAATTGGCCAAGCCAGCAAAAGGCAGTGGAAAATAAGTGTTCGTCCAATTTTGTATTCATTATCTAATAACGTCTAAGCACAAGAGTTTCTATTACATTACAGTTGCAGCCTTGCTTTAAAACACACATTTTGAAAAAATTTTCTAGATTCTGTTTATTTGACACAGTTAATGCTTTCAAACTAACTTAACAACAAAGTGTTGTTGCCTTCCAAACATGTTTAATCACTGCAAGTCTTTCAATCAAAGTTTTTCTGCATATAACATGTGTACTAACTTTGCTTGAGTATTTTACATTGCATTTTTAAAAGAAAGTGATACTCTTGCAAAACAATGTGGAAAGAGATCTGTTGGCCGGGTATTTTCAGAGAATGTGTAACTTATTCATGGCTGGCAAACTTTTTTTTTCTCTATTGATTTTATCGATGCAGTTTTACTGTACAGGCAGTCCTCAACTTTCGTACACCCAAGAATCGTACAACTCGCAATTTCGTACACAACATTTTAAATACCTAAACATCAACTTTCATGCACGTGACTCACACTTTCGTACATCAACATTCGAACATAGAGCACCGCTATGCTGGTCCACACACGAAAAAACGTCATGGCCTCTGTAGTTTGCCTTGCTTGCCATGTATAAATGTGCCGTGTTGGTACAGAATAAATAAGTTTACGGCTGTGAATAAGTGTGACAAAAGAAATTATGGGACACATTTTAAACAAAATACTGTGTATTAAAATTAAATTGTACAGTATAATGTCCTAAGAAACAATATTCATGGAAAGAAAGAGCAATTTTTATTATATCTCGAACTTCGCAAGCTGTTTATAATCGATACAAAATTGCATGGAGAAAAATGTATTGTTTGGTTGGTAGCTGCCACAGCTTGGAAATTTTTTACTGTTATTCTTGTTTACTTCCTGTTGAGATTAAGCTAATAATGCATACGTGTTGCTTTTACAGTTTGTAAATAGGCAGTTTATAAAAATTAGTGAGAAATGGAAAAAAAAAAAATTGTGACGAAATTGGTAATGCTAGTAAAAAATTTAAAACTTGCAAAGTAAATTCTTTCGAACGAAAAATGGACATAATTCGATAATCTGAAAATGGTGAATCGCAAGCTTCTATTGTGCATTTTTATGGTTTGAGTCTGTCAACTATTTGTTCAATTATTAAAGAGAAGGAGAAGATTAAGTACTATGTTCATAATGCTGGAAATGTGTGTTCAAGTACCATAATATTAAAATCACGAGGCGTAGTTATCAAAGAAATGGAAAATCTTTTGACTGTGTGGATTGAAGATCAGCACCACAAAAACATCCCCCTCTCTTTGTTGGTAACACAAAGCAATGCCAGCAGTTTATTTGAAGACAGGAAGAAGAAATTAGAAGATGCTACTGATGTACCAACGCTTCAAGCCAGCAGAGGTTGGTTTGAAGGGTTTAAGTCGTGAGCAGGTTTGCACAACATAAAGTTCAGTGAAGAATCTGCAAGTGCAGATAACGAAGCTGCAGAGAAATTTGTCAAAACCTTTGCCGAAATCGTTGAAGATGAGAACTATTCTGCTAATCAGATTTTCAATGTGGAAGAAATGAGCTACTTGGCAAAAGAAGAAAAATGTTGCACCAGGACACAAGGCAGCTAAAGAAAGGCTCACTTTGCTTGCTGGTGGCAATGCAGCCGGAGACTTCCAACTCAAGCCTATGCTGTTGTACCACTCTGAAAATCCCAGAGGTTTTAAAGGAAAAGGGTAAGGAAATTTGCCAGTTATATGGAAAGCCAATTCAAAAGCTTGGATAACTGGAACACTTTTTCAGGACTTCTTTACTCAACATTTTGTTCCAGCTGTGAAAAGGTACTGCTGTAGCAAAAATATGACATTCAAGGCATTGTTAATTTCAGATAATGCTCCTGGATACCAAACACAACAAGTGAAATTCAACCATTGGATCAAACTGTGATATCAACCTTCAAGAGGCATTACATGAGGCGCAGAGTACCTCAAGCCATCAAAGCCATTGACAAGGAAGGTGGACCTAACCTAAAAGAATTCTGAAAGAGCTACAACACCTGGACACATGTAACACGACCAAAAAGAGGCAAGTTGAATGAGGAACACACATTACATTTTTAATTTAGACTGTAGGTAAGTAAATATAACCTGACAAATGTTTAACACTACTTTTTTTGTTTGCTTCAACTCATATTTTTCCAAGTCTCATTCAAGATGTTACAGTGTCAAATACTATTTAGCATCATTACACCGATATCAAAACAAACACTAGTAAACAGTGCCATTATGAAAAGTCATGCGGTTAACATGGGTGGGGTTATTTTAACCCTTGTGTTCACAAAGGTTACTTCTTGTTCGTGCTTACGTCACGACTGGGAAAAAAAAAAAACGCACATCAAGTGCCAGTGTTGCCGCCACCTGCTGTAGCTATATTGGGGCGCCACTGCGCCCAAAGAAGAATCAAATCCGGACCCAATTTATAGCATTGAGTTACCTCTCTTTCCGTAGGGATAATGATCGTTGTTCACCACCAACAGTGAGTTTTGAAAAGATGGCTGGAGAGGGCGGACTGTGTGAAGGCGTGGTTAAGAAGTGGGGCTGTACAGGAAAACCAAAGGGGTGCTGGCACAACTAGTTACGACTGTTAGTGTTGGCATTTCCACTGTTTTTCGTCGTTAGTATACCAAGAATCAATGTAACCACTGTAGTAAGGTAGAAGGAAAAGGAAGCAACTAGTAGCGTAGGAAAGCTTCGCCTTTACCGTAGTCATAATGTAGTCAGATCACTTGCATGTTGTGATAACTTTTATACTGATTAGTTGAGTAGTGGTCGAAAAACAAGTGGAATTCCAGCATGCAGGCTATTTTGTGGCGAATTTGCGGCAGTGTGTAGCCAAACAGCCCAAGGAAGTGTGTGTGTGTGTGCACTTGTGTGTTCACTCGTGTGTTTTTTTTCCGTTTGTTTTCTGTTGATAAAAAAAACTTGCGTTCGTTATTCTCACTGTAGTGAAGCAAAGAATCTAGAATTACTGTAAAATCATGTTTTAAGCAAAAGCCTTAGGCCTGCTTGAAAATATAAAGCCATGCAACTGAACTGGTATTTCTAATTTTACTAACAAGCATTTCCCGCTTTAATCAACTTATCTCCTGGAAACATCAGCAGCACTGTTCTAGTTGCAATTTGATTTCTCTTTACTAAACGACCTAGTAATCTCACAACTGAGCATTCGGGCAAGTATAACTCGGACACAAACTTCCGCACCTGTCCACGGCGAGAACTTCCAGAATAAGAAACAGCATTGACCAACACCAACAAAAGCAACTTCGGACATCAGCATACAACACATTCCACTCACGTTACAAGGGTCGCCGCAAACTGCGACATCATCATCATCCTCGTCATCATCAGTATCAATACACTACGTCTACACACAACAGACCCGTTACAGTACCTTATTTACATATTTAGAAATGGTAAATGTGACGTTACTTACATAGTCAACTCTTGATTATACGAATCCGGGAATAACGACCCTCTCGAAGTAACAACCCTTTTTCCAGGAACCGTGGAAAATTGAAAAAAATTTCCTTAAAAAATTTTTACTTCAGAGAAAATCGCAGAAAAAGGCACTGCATTTATTATGGCCACAAATGGTTGCAGTTATTTCTCGAAAACTGTACTGTCACACACTGTGTGTTTGTTCTAAAAACAAACATTGCTGCCCCTCTCTTCCGCACGATGCGATGGCCAGCCAGCCAGAATGCCCCTTCCCATCCCCCGGCAGATCGGTGAGCCGTCCGCTTCTTACCCTCCTCCGGCCAACCACACCAATTAGGCCGTTCGCTCACCCTTTTTTCATCATGTGCGCACCGTAACTTTTTTGCCACTGATTTCTTGTGCCATTGGATACAGTAGTCCGTCATTATGCCTGTGATATTAGGATTATCCTTCGTGTTTATTTAAGCTTTATTACGGTTTTTGTATCGTTAACTAAATGCTATTAAATATAATTACAATCAAGTCATTTAGTGATGTCTACACAGTAAAGTTAATAAATCATTATTCTTTTAACAAATGAACGCAGGACAGTTAATAATCGACACTACCAAACATCAGGTGCATGCGTCATATGTGTGGCACAAGACAGTAGGACACTTGACGACAGCGCATCTGGTGTGAGTCACTAGCCCACATGAGCGCATGCGCCCTCGCAAACGCAATCGGCTCGACCATAAATAACAGCTGTGGATACATTTGTATACGTTGGTGAAAATAAAATGTGAAACAGCATTACATAGGTTTACAGTTGTTCTGTGAATGTGTTACCCAAGTTTATTAACAATGATCAACATCTTGATGTTTGTAATAATTTACTGATGGTGAACAAATTGAAACTGAGTATCAAATCCCTCTCCATGCACATTGGTGAAGTGTGTAAAAAATCACGCAGAGAGTAGAAATCATTATAATTATTTTCACACTGCCAGCCGAGTTAGAGAAGTGAAAGGACTGCAAAATCAAGGGAGTGGTGTTATCATCACGTCCCATTTGCTGAGCGAGCGAGCATCATGAGCTTGTAACTAGGTAGTGGTCAAAAGTGGCATAGTTGACACAGGTTAGACATGTCGTGTATGTTGTTTGTGAACTAACCAGTTACCAGATAGGTCCTTACGCACACGTGTGTGTGGTCGCTCACTGACAAGACAAGGTCCCGGGAGGCAAACAGCTTTATCAAAACGTATGTTGTGCCAACTATAATTACTGTTGCCCGCAAAGTTTGTGCCTAACATGTTGAAGAAAAGTTTTAGATGTCAACCATGACATACATTCATTCAGAATGTACTTATGTGCCTATTGAATTATTTTTACTATTTCAATCAACAATATAGCAACAGTACCTTGTAAATAGTTTCAAAATGCTGACATTGCCGGCACTAAACTTACGTTGCCGACAAAATTTACGTTTCAAAATCATGAATTCATGCTTGATGTTGAGCTACAGAAAGGTCGTACATGCACGTCCAGAATATCATTTATTCAAAATACGTCTTTCTATTG
>PNEQ01038386.1:0-16059 GCA_003012365.1 Medauroidea extradentata | reverse complement strand
CGTCGGAAAAGGTAGTCGTGAAGATGGTGCAGAGGGAAGCATTTCGACAGAATAAGTTAGGGTTAGTTGACCTGAAGACATTGTGCGTTTTTGAAGATGGAGAGAATATTTTACGAGTTGAGTCGAAGCTAACTACTCGCAAGGACACAGAGAACTACAGGTACCCGATGATCTTACCTAGTAATCACAAGAAGTGGTATAATTATAAGGTGTCCATCAAGATTTTACGATTGACTGACGACTGAACTTTGTGACAACTTTTGAGATATGTGATTTGATTCAAGAGAGAACATTTTCTGATATGTTTTGATTGTTTAATCCCCAATCAAAAGGTGGGAGGATGTTGGAAACGAGAACAATATTTATTTGTAGTCAAGGTTTAAAATGTAATTGAAGTGCAGGGTCTATTCTGATATGAGCTCTATGGAGAAAGAGCAAGTAAAGTTTGTTCGTTTTCCTGATGTGATAATAAATAGGAGAAATGTATATATTGTTTTCATTTATCAATGCAGTGAGTTCCTGGGATAATTTTGATGTATTTAACACTAGGGAGGAGGTAAAATCGGGTAGATTTTATCTGGACCCAACAGTCCCGTATTTCAACCGAAACTAATAACTCTCTATGACAAGCATTATATTACGAAAGAACAAAACATCGCGATTGTATTTTTGTGTATAAACAATTACGTTTATGTTAAAAATATTTTCCTACTTTGTAATGTAATAAAAAATTACTGGTATAGTTTTTTAAATTATATTTTTGTTGAAAGGACAGAAAAACTAAAAAAAGTTGTTCTTTTACAATGTCATTTTGCGGTAAAGGTATTATTTATTTACGACAGATTTTTACAAAAACTAACCTGTTACAGATAGCTAGTCACCAAGATTTGCTATACCGTAGCAAATTAGTTAGTTTGTGACAAATAAATGCGAGCAAGTAGCTAGGTTCACTTTTTAAACTAAACATTCGTCCCTCGGACGTATCAGTTTGTCAGTTTGTAAACTTTTAATGAGATAAATTTTTACCCTACCCGGGCAATGATGTGACTTATCGTAAACCTGGATACGAGGATGTAAAAAAACAACATCGAAATTACATCAAACCTCTAGTTTCCGATTCTGCCACAAGCAGCGCTGTTATTTGACGTTCGAAACCATACACATTAAATTCCTAAAACCTAAATCCCCAAATAGGCCATTTCGAACACGTCTAATGTAAACACTGCGCAGTAGCGATGTATTTCGATCGCCGATCGGACAGGCCTGTATAGTTCGGCCATGGTCTGGACACTCGCCTGGATATTTGACCCCTTTGTTGTTTGGATGTAGTTCACCAAGTTACCGAGAATATTGTGTTTTATTGGCGCTTAAGTTAAAGCGGTCGGTCTAAACTCCGCCCATTTCTTTCCCGCTAAGATAAACAATTTAGCAAAACGTATTTTTTATCAATTTATGAAATACTTTCTTTGTTCACAAATTTAAGAAAAGGCTCCAGCAATCTTAATTTACTTAATAAACTTAACAATGGAAAAAAGTGGACGGAGTTTGAGTCCGACCGCCCGGAAAACGGCGCCAATAAGTACGACATTCTCGGTAACTTGACGAACTACAGCCAAACAACAAGGGGGTCAAGCAAATTCATTGTTAGATAGGCGAGTGTCCAGACCTGTTCGTCTACGACCGTGGTCGACAGCATACGTACCTTATAAAATGAGTATTAATATTTTTCAGTGGGAAAACCGTAAAAAAATTTATTTATACATTAGTTCTGTTCATGCACTTATACCGTTTTATTACGATTTTTCCTTCATCTGTTAAAAAATGGAAACTAAAACTAGTTGGCTATTATTTTGGAATCATAGTCATGATAGTTTTATGATATTTTTTAATTACTGTACTTTTTAAATTGTAATGTTTAATCTTTGCCTGTTTAATCTTTGCCTGTGTTTCTTTAAGCCATTTTAAAATTGATTAATTTTTTAATGTCGTTAATTACATTAACATAGCTGATAAATATTAAGTATAGTTACTCATTGTGTACTAGCCAATCCATTGATTTTAGAGGAATAGTTTAACGATGGAAAATGTTTAGGAGAGAGACATTAGATGTAGTCCTACATAATTTTTTTGGTTCGGTTGGGTTAAGTGAGGTTAGATTAGATAAGGCAGATTTGTTGGAGGATTTGGTTCAGGCAGTGGACGAGGGAAGCGGGTGGAGGCCTGCTTAATGGACTTTAAGAAGGCCTTCAACAAGGTTCCTCATGGAATGTTGATGAGAAAAGTGGAAAGACTGCTGGATGATATGCAGCTGGTTGACTGGATTGAGGACTTTCTCAGGGGACAAAGTCAAGGCATATTAACACTTGCCAGTGTATATGAAACCATTTATTTTGCGACACACAGTATGTGCATATTCAATAAAATTTTTAATTTACACAGCCACAATACTAGGTCCAGTTAAAACTTCTGCAAACCAGAAGTTTCACTCACATTATTTATAAAAGATGCCTTCTCCATCTTAAGAAAGCTTTATAATACCTTGCCCCAAAGTTAAAAACTTGAGCAATAGCAGTGATCACTAGAACATTTGATGTTGGTTTGAACAACATTTACCAGATAATGAATTTTACTAAAACTCTACACCGATTCGGTTGATCTGTTGCATCACACAATGTTAAAATATTCTTACAAAAGGTCTCTCTCCTACAAATAATGAAAATGTGTCAGTGTCAGGATTAATTAAATGAAAGCATGATTGCATATTTTAATTTCCATTTCAAAATATCACATGACAGTATGAAATTGCTGTTATTTTTGGGTAATATGATATTATCATTGTAGGATATTTAACATTATTGTTACCATTCTGAAATGCAAGGATGGGAGGAACCAGCAATGCTCATGGTAAACAGCTGGACAGTAACATTGACCTGCATGATTCTGGCCCCATTTTATATTGAACTCGTATTGTCTTGATGGAAGAATACACAATCTGACTGCTTGTTGTTGTGGCCCTTGTAGACTGTGATCGTGGCCTTATTTGTTTGGTATGTGTGTTACATGACCTGGACATGCAGGAATAGCAACAGCAGTTTGTCAGCAGTCTGCTGTGGAGTAAACATGCTATGCACCACTGTGATCACTAGACAAGTATTGCTAATGATGCTGCTGCCACTCACTGCATCACTGTGACGCGGGTCGTTCCGCAACTCCCTCTCTCTAAGCCAGTCGTGCGCATCACGCTACCTGATGCGGAACGGCCGAGGCGGCAACACCACCACTGCATATGGGAACATACCCGACCATGTGCGCACACGAGGTAGCGGCGCCTAGACGCGGCCCCCGCGACGTCGAGTGTAGCCAGTATGTGCATCGGCCCCTCAGGACTACCGCTTATTGGTAGGAAAGAGCCCCCTTGATGAAAACTTAAGTTAATCCACATTGTAGACACACCTTGTTTTATCACTCCCGTGCTATCCCCGTCAAGGAGGATCACACCACCGACAGGCAGAAGCATTTAGGAGCCAGGTGTAATTGTGTTTAATGTGTGTAATTTATCTGTAATAACTTTTCGTACATAACCCCCAATCCCATAGAAACACCCCTGCCCTAGCTGCAAGTTGGACTCGCCCGCGCAGCCAACTTTGCCGCACGAACATCTTCGCCTTTTCTCCCTCAAACATTTTCACATAATAATCAACCATTTAATATCAGTGCTGCTTCGTGTGTCTAATTATTAATTCTACGTAATTCTACAGTGGCAATTTCCTTTAGCGTCTTGTAAATCAAAACTCAGAATGTACTTAATGTACGTGAATTTTCAGCAGACTTTTCCTTTTTCCCTTTAAACAAATTTGGGACTCTTATCTTCAAGATTCTTTATTATTAGTATTTTGGGCCTTTGCCCCTTTTTGTAATTGTGTGTTTTATGTGTTCGGCGAGTGCTTCCCACGCTTTGGCTGCATAGCGCCAACAATGCAGGAAGGATCAGTCAGTCGGCATTACGTGGCGTATCGAGATGGTAGACATGTGCGCGTCACTCCGGGCCCTTCAGAACTTTGCATTCAATCATTAGTATACCAATAGTCATTGCTTTACTCAGAACCTTTTCTTTAACTTTGCTGGCCCGGAGGTGAACCTCTCAACCCCTGCGACTCACTGCTTAGGGGCGTTATTTAATTCAATTTCGAACCCGCTTGGTGATTTTTCAGATTCGCCTACCAGTTGGGCTCAGGACCGGGACCATTTATCGTGCCGCCAGTGTATGCCATTATTGGGTAATGGTGCTTTTCTATAATAAATACGTTTCCACCAGAACAGGTGCGTACTTATTGCTTGTCACTCCATGGCAATCAGGGTGCGGGACCCTTCAACCTGCACTCCAGTGCAATTCCCGTAGGGTGTATTTTGTGTGTGTCTTTCTATCCTAGTGCTACGGGCGCGGGGAGCACCATAAGATTCCCCTACGTAAGTAACCATACCGACGTCTAGTGGGGAGTGTTTTCTTGCAACGCCACGGCCGTCGGCCACGTGGCCCTGTAATTTACAGACTCTGTTCTCTGAGTGCTTATTCTCTCTTAACGGGTTGGCATTCTGGGCAAAACAACTCCTAGTCACGACCCCCACTCGCGTCAATTTGTCGCCCAACTTGTGTGGCGTTAACGATCACGCACCAACGTAGTTATGCAGTGAACGGTACGCGGACTTTTCCGTCGCCGAGACCACATGATCGCCATTGTCAGAAGCAAGGGGAGAACGTGGGCGAGGGCAGCCATCTTGTGGCAGCGACCTGCCGCGCAACCTCCTTACCACCCAGCATCATCCAGGGGCTGGTTGCGCACGCAACAAGGACAGCATCACCCCTCCTAGGCGACCAGCTGGCGGAGCTACCTCCCCTACCGCGCCACGAGAAGGGAGTCTGCCACACCGAGGCCTGTGACCTGAACAGCTAGTCGTCCGTGTCGCGCGCGCTACCGCGCTTCCGCGAAATTAAATACCACGGCAGGTATAAAGCCATTGGCCACATGTGCGACAAGTGCTTTGAGCCTCTACCTAAACATCCGGCACACCACAGATGCCATGTGAAGTCGCTGCTACCGAACTGGCACCCACACAAACTCTTCCGCATCAGCCGCGACTTTCTACTGCTGATGACGTCCGACGACGTACCTGCACAGACGTGCACGCAGTGTGGGTGGAAATGGGAAGTTGCCAGCTGGACTGCACCGAGTGTAACTATATGTGCGTGCGCTGCACAACAATCAAACCTCAAACAAGAACTAAACTACAGTGACATTCTGAAGTACAAAGTTTGTGACAGCCTGGTATGTTTTCATCCAGGACAGTGCACCCTGCCGTGCATGATGTGTTCTGTGCGGTACCACGAGGGATGCTTGTCAGCCGCAGAAGTAGTGAGGGCACACACGGGACTCTTTCGGTGCGACATGTGCGAGACGAGCGCGGGAGCCACGATTGCACGCTGACCCAGTGACGTAGCGAAACCCCGAGTCACCACACCGTTTGCGATGGGAGATGTAAAATTGCCTGAGACTCTAGTATGCGAGTGCAAATGCCCACATTGCCGTGTGGCGACCAGAGCTACGTTGCGGTGCAAATATTGCGAGCAGGCCGTGCATATGGAGTGCCTCGTGATTGAGGAAAGACAGACTCTAGTTGGCATGGGCTTCCTGTGTTTTGGCTGCATTGCTGCCACGCAACAGCCTCCGTCTGAAACAGTGAACTTTCATAACTTTTCCATCGGGGTCCTAAACCCAAATCAAAATGCTATCCCGCAAACAACCGTCACAGTTATCCAGAATGTGTCCTTGCTGCCAACATTGACGACCGCCCGGAGCAATCCAGTGATGCCATGTGTGACGCAGACGGCTTCGAAGCGCTTGCCAGTCATGTCGACGCCATGCCAATTCCAGACACTACCAACTTCCGTGGGACTAACTAGTGAAGACCCAGAGGCATTCCTCGGCGACTGCGAAGGCCGACTACGCCGGTATGGCATTAGCGAGGAAGAATGGCCACAGGTTATCGGGAAACAGCTGATGGGTCAGGCCAGTAAGTGGTGGTTGAGCATGATGCGATACGGGATGCCGTGGGGCGAGTTTCGGGGACTGTTCCTCGCACATTACGGGGAAGCGTTCTTATCACTTCAAGCACAAAGTCGGCTAGCGCTGGAATGACAGGGGAATGAGCCACTGTCTGCATTTGTGTCGCGCAAGTACCATGTGCTCGGCAAATACCAACCACACATTAGTTCGCGTCAAGTGCTCACTGCCATCGCCGAAACCGTGCGCCCTGAATTCCGTGCTTCGTTGGTGCCACTACTAACATACGAACCGGAGGAATTCATTAATGCTGCAGCCGCTCGCAACACTGCGGGAGCAGAGGCGTCAACAGGTCTACCACAGCTGCGCAGTCAACACTGCCTAGGGTAGCCGCGACTGGCGGCGAGCAACAATGCCCAAGGAACATAAGGTATGAGAGTGATCATTCCCAGGGTAATGTGCATGCCAACCAGAAACAACGACGCCCGCTGGACTACAGCAAGCCACCCCCATTCCCGTGCCAATTTTGCCCAGGCAACCAGTTGCACTGGCATAAGGAGTGTCCAAACGCGCTGGCAAAGCCGAGACAGGGTGACAAAACTGACAAGTCCCAGTCGGGAAACGGACAGTAGGGGCCACGGGACCTGACATCACCGTGCACCCCGGTTCAATTGTAAACCACCAGACACCGCAACATGCTCTTCTCCAGCAAATTCATAGTAAACACCATCCTTCCATCAAAATTCTAGTAAGCATAAACAACCTCCGCTGCTATGCGTTAGTGGACACGGCAGCTTCACATAGTTTCATTCGGCCAGAATTTGCCAACCTTAAAGCCATGTCAAAATTAAATCAGCATGTTCAGCTAGCTGCCGAGGGCGCGAAGTGCCAGGCGATAGGCCAAGCCACCATTGTTGTGCACATCAGGGACATAGAGACCATAACCACTGCTTTGGTCGCAGTAGAGTTAAGGGAGGACGCCATCTTGGGTCTTCCCTAGCTCACTGAGCAAAACACGGTGGTATAGCCCGCGGCGAGACGCATCCACTTCGGCAATGTTGAATGCAGAACCGCTTACAGTACAGAGGCGAAGTCAAGGGACTGTGCAACTGCAGTTAGACTCGAAGATATCTCGAACGAAGTACCCCCAGCTTACAGAGAGGCTTTTCGACGACTGTTAGACGAGAGAAGGGAAGTGTTCGCGGCTAACGATATCCTGAGACGTACTGTGGTGACGGAACACCGAAACGACCTCACCACACGAAAGCCGATTTACATGCCCCCTAGGGACCGATTTACCACATGAAGCCAAAATCATTAAACAGCAGATAAAGGAAATGCTTGCAGACGGAGTCATTGAACCGACCAACAGCCGATACAATTCTCAAATCACGTTAGCCCCCAAGAAAGACAGTACGTTACGCTTCTACGTAGATCTGCGACGCGTGAACCTCGCGACAGAAAACCTGTCCCCAAAGTACATCAGTGTAAAGAATGCACTGACAACTATTGGGCGTGCGAAAGTGTTTTCCTCCCTAGACCTGCGAAGTGGTTACTGGCAGGTCCCAGTGCGGCAGGATGACCAGGAGAAAACTGCATTCACGGCACCCGATGGCAGTCAATATCAATTTTGTGCCATGCCATTCGGCCTAAAAGGGGCGCCCGCGACATTTCAAACGATGATGTTGCATGTGCTGAGTGGACTGGTGGAGGAATTCATGCTAGTGTATCTGGATTACATTCTCATATGGTAAAACGCATTGGGAGGAACATCTGATCCACTTATCTCTCATCCTAGAACAGCTGGTTATTAATGGACTGATATGCGAGGTACCCAAATGTCATATAGGGAAGGCGAACATTGAATTCTTGGGCCATATGTTCAGTGAAAAGGGGATCGAGCCCAACGCCGAACACCTGCGTCTTGTGGAGGAGTGTAAACCACCGGCCACGTACAAGCACTGCGCATGTTCTTCGGCCTGATTAATTGATTGCGCGAACACATACAGGGATTCGCAACAATAACAACACCGTTGACACCGCTGCTATCCCCACAGAAACGTTACAGTTGGACCGTGGATGCTGACCAGGCGTTCCGAGATATTAAGACTGTGTTCTCAAAATGTGAGACCCTAGCCCACTACGAATGTCATCGCCCACTATATCTCCAGACGGACGCAAGTCAGGAAGGGAATGGTGCGGTGCTGGGAGAAAGATGCGTGAATGACTTCTCGAGTGCCAAGTTTGGCCCCACGAAATGATGGTACCATGTGAATGAGCAAGAGTGCTTAGCAGTTGTGTGGGCAATGAAACGTTACCGGGCCTAATTAGAGTACCAGAGGTTCATCCTACACACCGACAACAGGTGTTGCTACAATCCATGCATGAAATGTGTATCAAACTTGCATGATGGTCAATGGCATTGCAGGGCTATGTCTTTGAGGTAGAACTTGTCGCAGGGAACGACAATCAGCTGGCAGATGCATTGTCCCGTGCGCTGATTTCATCGTACATGACATGACGGACTGGGAAGACATCCTGCCGCCCAGACCACAACCAGTTGAAGCTCAGCTGTATCAGCTGATAGCAGTACCGCAAAAGGCCAACGTCAACACCATCTGCGAGCAGGTTGTGGCTGCACAGTGTGATTGTACCATATGCCAAGACAAACCCCAAAAGTGTGTGAATGCATTGGTGAATCACTGGCGAGTATTTGACGACCATGTGGGGACACTCCACTCCTTCGGGACGGGCCATGGAGACTGTTTGTGCCCCAGTGTGAACATGGGAACGTGCTACATCATGCCCATGATGGACACTTCGCCAGACATCCAGGCGCCTGCCAAACAGCCCACAACATCAACTGCATGTTCTACTGGCCAGGGGTGACCCGGGCAGTACGTTACGTCAGAAGCTATGAAATCTGCAACAAATTCAAAACGCGAAGAGCCGAAGGCGAGCAGAAGCAGCCACGTCTACCGGAATGCCCCTTTTAATAGGTCGCCCTGGATGTTATGGGCCCATACCCGCATTCCACGAACGGCAAACAGTTCATTCTAGTGGTGACGGACATGCTTTCTAGGTGGACAGAAGCATACACTGTTCCCAGCACACGTGTCAACAACCTAGTGTGAACACTTGACACTGAGTTCTATGCAAGATGGGGCTATCGTAGAGTGCTGCTCACGGACAACGGGTCGCAGTTCACTGGGAAAAAGCGGAGAGACGCATGTGGGAAGTGGGGCGTCTACCACCACACCACGCTGGTGTATCACCTGCGCGCCAATCCCACGGAGCATTGGAACCAAGACCTGAAGACACAGCTCCGACTCCATGTGGGCCGAACACCTGCCTGCAGCCCTATTCACACTCAGGTGTCGAGTGAACGCAGCAACTGAACAATCACCCGCAGCGGCACTACTGGGATGCAACCTCAGGCTCCCAGGGGAGTACCATTGCGCTTCCATCAACGAGGAGGTGATGAGGGCCAACAAACAGCACTACGTACAACAGTGGCTTAAAACCACGGAATGCCCTCCGAATAGCTTCAGCCAGGACAGCGCGTTTACATCAGAGCGCATCCTCTCTCGGCAGGCAAGCGGAATTACTGCGTAGGCTTTGCAGCAAAGTGGAGTGGACCACACCAAGTTGTGCGAGCTTGCGGCAGAACCACATACATCGTCCAACGTCACAATTGTAGGGTGACCAAACTACACAGAGATGACCTGCGAGCTGCGTATGGTGACGAAGGCGGGACGCCCCACGGCATGACGCCTCCCAGAGAAAAACCACCAGGTCCGGGGCCACCTGACACCCTGCGTGCAAGAGAAGGCCCTCCCACTGAGTGCATAAGACGCCTCATCGCGAACTGGACACCACAGACTGCTGCAGCAGAAGGCGGCCGGCACAGAGAAACAGTCGACACCAGTGAGGAAGAGCCGACGAGCTCACCTGAACCAAGAATAACCCCAAGAGTCACGGCGAGGCTCCACGTGCCCGCCGATGGAGTCGAATGTGCCTCGACGCCTGGCGTCGAGACACCACCTGCCGACGCGGCCCAGCTCCGCCCCGCGGCACCATGCCTGGGGTAGCGGTAACTGCAGCCAGACCCAGGCGACTTGGACCCTGGGGATCACCTATGGGACGGGGAAGGCCCACCACCTCCCCGCCGGTCGACACGTCCAGGTTGCTGAGTGATCCCTGGGTTCATCACCTGCCACGATGGATCGGTGTCCCAGACTGCGGCAACGGCGCCTCACAGTCATCGGCCACCCCAGCCACGCAGATACTTTCTCCGCAGAGTCTCTCCTGCTGCAGGTAAGGCGACGGCGGCATCGTGATGCATACATGGGCTCTCAGGAGGGGGGCATTTGATGCGGTTCGTTCTGCAACTCCCTCTCTCTTAGCCCGTCGTGCGCATCACGCCACCTGATGCGAAATGGCCGAGATGGCCATGCCGCCACTGCATATGGGAAAACACCCGACCACGTACGCGCACGAGGTAGCAGCGCTTAGACGTCGAGTGTAGCCAGTATGTGCTTCGGCCCCTCAGGACTGCCGTTTATTGGTAGGAAAGTGCCCCCTTGACGGAAACTTAAGTAAATCCACCTTGTAGACACAAACCTTGTTTTAGCACTCCCGTGCTATCCCCATCAAGGGGGATCATACCACCAACAGGCAGAAGCATTTAGGGGCCAGGGGTAGTTGTGTTTAATGTGTGCAATTTATCTGTAATAACTTTTCGTACGTAACCTCCGATCCCGTAGAAACACCCCTGCGCCAAGCTGCAAGTTGGACTCGCCCGCGCAGTTAACTTTGCCGCACGAACATCTTCGTCTTTTCTCCCTAAAACATTTTCACTTATTAATCAACCATTTAATGTCAGTGCTGCTTCGTGTGTCTAATTATTAATTAAATGTAATTCTACAGTGGCAATTTCTTTAGCGTCTTGTAAATCAAAACTTAGAGAGAACTTAATGTATGTGAATTTTCAGCAGACTTTCCCTTTAAAGAAATTTGGGACTCTAATCTTCAAGATTCTTTATTATTAGTATTTTAGGCCTTTGCCTCTTTTTGTAATTGTGTGTTTTATGTGTTCGGAGAATGCTTCCCGCGCTTTGGCTGCATTGCGCCATCAATGCAGGAAGGATCAGTCAGTCGGCATTACATGGCGTATCCTGATGGTCGACATGTGCGCGTCACTCCGGGCTCTTCAGAACTTTGCATTCAATCATTAGTATGCAAATAGTCATTGCTTTACTCAGAACCTCTTCTTTAACTTTGCTGGCCCCTGCGACTCACCATCCAGGCGTGTTATTTAATTCAATTTCACCCGCATGGTGATTTTTCAGATAGATTCGCCCACCGGTCGGGCTCAGGACCAGGTCCGTTTACCGCGCTGCCAGTGTATGCCATTATTGGGTAACGGTGCTTTTCTATAATAAATAAGTTTCTACCAGAACAGGTGCGTACTTATTGTTTGCTGCTTCACGGCCATCAGGGCGCTTGACCCTCCAACCCGCACTCCAGTGCAAGACATGTAGGGTGTATTTTGTGTGTGTCTATCTATCCTAGTGCTACGGGCGTGGTGATCGCCATAAGATTCCCCTACGTAAGTAACCATACCGACGTCGAGTGGGGAGTGTTTTCTTGCAACGCCACGGCTGTCAGGCGCTCGGCCCTGTAATTTAGAGTCTCTACTCTCTG
The DNA here is from genome assembly GCA_003012365.1 of Medauroidea extradentata. Taxonomy (NCBI): domain Eukaryota; kingdom Metazoa; phylum Arthropoda; class Insecta; order Phasmatodea; family Phasmatidae; genus Medauroidea; species Medauroidea extradentata. Next base: position 4,294 of record PNEQ01038386.1, on the reverse strand, counting down.
AGTGCCCATTCACTCTTAATGGGCTGACGCACCGAGCAAAACAACTCCTAGTCACAACCCCCGCTCGCATCATCTGGAAGTCAGATGTTAGTATCTCCCACCCTACTTACTTTACACTATGTTCAGCAAGGGAAGTCTATTAACATGTCTACCTTAGCATCAGTGACAAAAAAGTCAATTTCTCCTGTGGACTTGGTTAATGCAGCTTTTGTAGAAATTGTAGACTAGAAAATTTTTATTGCATTTAATTTAAATATTATTCTTCATCATTACACAAAATTATCGTAACTGTAGAAAATTATTTTATTTTCAAACAATTAAACTTATCATAAGATAAAAGTTACCACTACACAACAGATATCAAGGTACAACAATATTTTTCCTAAACAAACTTGGAGAAACCAAGAGAACAATATACTTTTTAAACACAAAATTTTGCATCATTATTCACGAAAGACAAATTAGAAATAACAAAAAATATTCGAACAAAAATAATGCACTATTTTTAAATTAACATTTTGATGTTATTTGTAAAATTTCTCCCTCTGTTTGACGTCCATCAGGGCTTCGCCCCTAACATTATTGACCCCGATGTGGCTAACGACGTATAGGCCGATGTAGTTATGTAGTGCGCAAAGGTCGAGTGACACAGAATCATTGTGCGATGTATAGTTTCACTTGCAGAGATGAAATCGTTTTAAATGTATCAACTAGTTATGTTATGCCTTACCTGTGCCTCAAGTTGCTTGTGTTATTTTCCTTTTGAACTTTATTGCTTTTACGTTAAGAGTGTGTTTTGTTTATATTTGCTACGTGATTTGATACACTATTACATGCAACACCAACTTTACAGTTTGAAGAAAAAAGGATGTGGTTAGTGTATTTCTATTTAAATGTTATAATTCAAATATTATTTTTATTGTTTGCTGTATTAGGGCTTTGGTTTACCTAACCTAACCTACACCAACCTAAACTACCCCACCCAAACACTTTCCCGACCTAACATACCTCAACATAACTTACCCCTAACCCACAGTCGTAGAAGAACAGGTCGGGACACTCGCCTATATAACAATGTAATTTGCTTGACCCCCTTGTTGTTTGGCTGTAGTTCGTCAAATTACCGAGAATGTCGAACTTTTTGGCGCTGTTTTCCGCGCGGTCGGACTCAGACTCCGCCCACTTTTTTCCATTGTTAAATTTATAAAGTAAATAAAGATTGCTGGAGCCTTTTCTTAAAATTTTGACCAAATAAAGTATTTCGTAAATTAATAAAAAATGTGTTTTGATAAATTGTTTATTTTAGCGGAAAGGAAGTGGGCGGAGTTTAGTCCGACCGCCGTAACATCAGCGCCAATAAAACACAATATTCTCGGTAACTTGATGAACTACAGCCAAACAACAAGGGGGTCAAATATCCAGGCGAGTGTCCAGAACTGTTTTCCAATGGTCGTGCCCTAACCTAACCTACCCCTAACCTAAACTACCCCTAACCTTAACTATCCCTAACCTAAACTACCCCTAACCTAAAACAACCCCTAAACAAACTACCCCTAACATAACATACCTCTAACCTAATCTACCCCTAACCTAGCCTACCCCCTAAACTAACATACCCCTAAACTAACCAACCCCTAAATTAACTTACCCTTAACATAACCAACCCCTAACCTACACCTAAACTGACCTACACCTAACCTACACCTAACCTAACCTACACATAACCTAACCAACACCTAACCTACACCTAACCTACACCTAACCTAACCTACACCTAACATAAACTAATATAACCTACTCCTAACCTAACCTACATTTAACCTCACCTACCCCTAACCTAGCATACACCTATCCTAACCTAACATATCCTAACCTTACCTATCCTAACCTAACCTAACTTTACCTACACCTAACCTAACCTAAATTTACCTAACGTAACCTAACATAACCTAACATAACTTAAACTAACATAACCTAACCAGAAAACACAACATAATTTAGCATAACATATACTACTTCTAAACTAACCTAACCCTAAACTAACCTACCCCTAACCTAACATAACCCCAACCTAAAATACCCCTAAACTTACCTACACATAACCTAACCTACTCCTGATATAACCTACCCCTACACTACCCCTAACCTAAACTTCCCCTAACCGTACCTACCCCTTACCTAACCTACCCCTAACCTAACCTACAGCTAACTTTACTTACAGTTAAACTAACATACACATTACCTAACCTACACCTAAATTAACCTACACCTAACCTAAGCTACACTTAACCTAACCTACATATAAGCCAACCTACATCTAACCTTACCTAAATCTAACCTTACCTAAATCTAACCTAAACTAACCTAACCAAACCTAACCTAACATAACCTAACTTAAACTAACTTAAACTACACCTAACTTCACCTATCGCTATTCAAACCTACCCGTATCCTAACCTAACCTACACCTAACTTAACCTACATCTAACCTAACCTACACTTAACCAAACCTACACCTAACCTAACCTACACCTAAACTACACATAACCTAACCAACACCTAACCTTACCTACACCTAACCTAAACTAATATAACCTACCCCTAACCTAACATTCCCTTAACCTCACCTACCCCTAACATAACATACACCTATCCTAACCTAACATTTCCTAACCTTACCTATCCTAACCTAACCTAACTTTACCTATAACTAACCTAACCTAAATTTACTTTACCTAACATAACATAACCTAACTAAACATAACCTAACAAAACCTAACCTAACACAACCTAATATAACATAACCTAACATACTTCTAAACTAATGTAACCCTATATTAACCTACTGCTAACCTAACATAACTGTGCACTAAACTACCCCTAAACTTACCTGCACATAACCTAACATACCATTGATATAATCTACCCCTACACTACCCCTAACCTAACATTCCCCTAACCTTACCTACCCCTTATCTAACCTACCTCTAACCTAACCTACCCATAACCTAACCTACAGCTAACTTTACTTACAGCTAAACTAACATACACATTACCTAACCTACACCTAAATTAACCTACACCTAACCTAAGCTATACTTAACCTGACACATCTTACCCAACCTACATCTAACCTTACCTTAATCTAACCTATACTAACCTAATCAAACCTAACCTAACATAACCCAACTTAAACTACACCTAACCTCACCTACCACTATCCTAACCTACCCCACCTACACCTAACTTAACCTACATCTAACCTAACCTACAACAAACCTAACCTACACCTAGCCTAACATTCAACTAACCTCACCTACACCTAACCTAATATAAATAACCTAACCTAAACTAACCTAACCTAACCTGCACCTAACCTAACATTATTCTATTCTAACCTAACCTACACCTAAACTAACCTACACCTAAACTAACCTACATCTAACCTACATCTAACCTACATCTAACCTAACCTACATCTAACCTAACCTACATCTAACCTAACCTACACGTAACCTTACCTACAACTAACCTAACCTACGACTAACCTAACGTACACCTAACTTAATCTACACCTTACTTAACCAACCACCAACCTAACCTACACCAAAACTAACCTACCCCTAATTTAACATATCACTAACCAAACTACCCCTAACCTAACATAACACTTACCTAAACTACCCCTAACCTAACCTATCCCTGACCCCACCTAACGTACACCTAACTTACACATAAACTAACCTACACCTATCCTAACCTACACCTAACCTAAACTACAACTAACCTAAACTTCACCTAACTTAACCTACACCTAACCAAACCTAACATAACCTAGTCTTACCTAACCTAGCCTAACCTAACCTAATCTACCTTAACCTAACCTAACCTGCACCTTACCTAACATAATTCAATTCTATTCTATTCTAACCTAACCTAACCTACACCTAACCTAACCTACACCTAACCTAACCTACACCTAACCTAACCTACAACTAACCTAACCTACACGTAACCTAATGTACACCTAACCTACACCTAACCTAACCAACCACTAACCTAACCTACACCGAAACTAACCTACCCCTAATTTAACATATCCCTAACCAAACTACCCCTAACCTAACATAACACTAACCTAAACTATCCCTAACCTAACCTAACCCTTATATAACTTACCCTTAACCTAACCTAAGCCAAACCAAACTTACACCTAACCTAAACTACCCCTAACCTAACCTATCCCTGAACTAACATAACCTACACATAACCTAACATTCAACTAATCTCACCT
>PNEQ01038385.1:0-16061 GCA_003012365.1 Medauroidea extradentata | reverse complement strand
AGAGAGACGTCTGGATGTTGTGAGGGCGCTGCGGGGCTGGCCCTGGGAGCGCTGGAGAGACTGTTTGTGCTTCTAGAGTTTTTTTGTTTGTTTCGTCTGAACATTGTCAAATGGTGGCGGGAAATACGGGGGTTCTTTTTGGATAAGTGTATGCAGTCATGGCATAGCACTGGTAAAATCGCAGGCAACGAACGTTTCAGCATCACCTTGTTTTTCTTTTTTTTAACTCGCGCTCAGACATGGTAACGCCGGACAGCTGACGGGTTTATTGGTGCTTAGTAAATAACCGCCTTTTGTAAGAAACTGCCTTTTGTAAACATCTGTCAAAGTTAAACAAAAAATAAATCAACCGTTGACTGAATGAGTTGTTATTGATGAAGTCACGATGATTGGTTAACCCTGAAATTAAATCAAACTGAGCTATCCGGAGCACGCGCAAACTTAACATAACCTCAACACCAACTGCAGTAGACTACAACAGCAATAGTCCAAATAGCAACACACAGCAGACGCAGGGACGCGTCACATCATATTTATTTAGTTCTCTTCTCATTGTTTGCAAGTACATACATAAATTGTTTGTAGGTGTTAATGACTTAATTTCATATAAGTATTACCTGTACACAAGTTTTGAAATCCCATCTTTGGACTTTTTGGCTCCAGTATTCAGAACATATAATGAAGCTGTTGCTTTTTCAATTCCATTTTTCCAGGAATGAAACTCTGCCAAAAAAAAGTACAAATACTTTATCAATACATGCATATAAAACATATACGACGTTTAAGTGTCATAGAGAGGAGCGTAGTCACAACAGACATGATATAGAAGGGCTTGAAAATAAGTTTCAGTATGTATGTCTTTCAGTGTAAGAGGGTTGTGCACCACGAGGTCACACTCTCACAAGTGACGAAGTTATGTAAACAATAACAAATAAACAATTCTGTGTGTGTGTTGTTCACAAAATAAGCCTTTGAAGCTTAGTCTTTAGCTCGTAAACTTTTGAGAGTTCATTCTGCATTACATATATTACACTGATTTTGAAGAAAATGGCACACTAGCATGTATTGTCATGTAAAAGAAAGGAAGAGACAGCTAGGCTATCAGTATGTACAAAAGACAGAAGCACAAGTACTCACGATTTAGTACTTGACAGATACTTACAAAAATAGGACGACACATAATCGCGGAAGCGCGTATCGCGATGTTTCGCTGCTTAGAGACGCTACAGTGTGAACACTGTGACACTGAATAAATTGGCCTCCCCGCCAACGCACTCGGACAGAGAATAAATGGCCACAGAGCAGACACCAGACAAGCCATAACAGGTAAAGACACCAACCTACAGGATAAACCAGTTGCTGCCCATGCAGCCCATCATAACAAAGACTTTGACTCATGCTACAGCACTAGAGTGGTGAGGGCCCTGCCACCTACAAGCAATATCTCTGAACTCAGACGATGGGAACTAGCTCATCAATGTATCACTAAATCCAGGCAACCACCAGGTCTCAATATAAGAGAACATCCCCAGTCATTCAGCTTCCCACAACCACTGTACCCGTACGTCATCATTATCCTCTTCTACTTGACGCTTTTGAATCTCCCGCCTCATATCAGTTCAACCATTGGCAGCTAGGTGCATCAGCATCGTTAGTCACACCGCAGTCAGCCATTTCTTTTCGCCAGAGGAAGCTGCTTGTAAGTGGCGAAACGACGCGATGCGCGCTTCCGCGATTGTGTGTCATCCTATTTTTGTGTTAAGTACTAGAACGTTAGTACTAGCATGTATTGTCGTTACAATTGCCTGCCTGTACATGTTACCAAGCTGTTTACTTAATAAAATCGGTAAAATACATGCTGAGCCACTACAAGTTTCTTTAATGACATTAAAGAATTGCTTGAATAGGGTGAATACAAATATGAGTTTTTAAACATTAACTTTACTTGTAAATGTATGTGAAAATTAATTGGTTGCAATACTCGTAACATCCACGAGGAATATGCTGTGCACTTGTCTGGATTCTTCCATACAGAGAAATTGCTAGTTATCTCCAATAACATACAATTCCAGGCTATTAAAAAAAAAAATTACAAACTGTTTCAGTAGGTGTATGATATGCAATTGTGTTGCAAAAATTAATGTTTTACGATATGAACGCAGATTGGAGGACAAATTAATCACTTTGCAATAAAATGTTAACTCGGTTTGAAAATAATTTAAATATAAATTTGTCAGTAATATATACAGCAGTGACATACTTTTTATCTATAAATTTACAAATTTTTTTCTGACTACTTTCATACGACCAACAGCTTAACGAAAAATGTTGCTGATCACGGTAATTTAGTGTCCTGCTTTTCCCAGTTTTTCGTATAGTATGTCCCAGATGCAACAGAGAACGGAGTCCTGCAATTATTTAGGTGATCCTAGAGTGGTCAACAGGCATAGTGAGTAAGAAATTATAAGTGAATTGATGTGATTATCCTTAAGGGCATCACCTACCGCTCATTTCAAACATGTTGCATTTTGTTCGTAAACAGGTTTTTTGTATTAAAATATTCCATGTATGCCCATTGTGCCAATGTACTAAAAGAAAACGAACTTCAGACAAGGTCGTAACCTCATTGTTAAGATACTGTGCTCGTTAAAAACACTGTTTCTATGTCCTCCAATATACTAAAAGCTGCATTTTCAGACTGCCGTACTTCAAAATATACTAAACAGATGTATTTGAAACTCAAATTGTGACCTGCACTGAACTTGGTTACAGACTTTCCACCAATAAAATTATATGGACACCGCTTAACGTCCCATAGTAACAAACAGTTCTGGGGAAAGTTTGCTAACTAGTTCAACATTTGGTTCGTTGAGGTGATGCGGCACTTTGTGCACACTTCAAGGTTGCCCTTATGTGTCCATCGTTTCCGAGCCTCTAACGCGCAGGTAGGCGGTGCCCTTAATATACTTCATGGCCTGAAAGACTACAACAGCCTCCGCAAAGTACATAGACACTGAAACGTGAAATTCGTATAGCCCAGTTGGCCAGTGCGATGCATCATAATACACAGCACCAACTTCACAAGTGCTCTTGGATCTCTCTACGTATATATTGAGTATGTAGGAAATTTTGCCAATAGCCCGGAAAACACTTTTTTTTATCAGCCTTTAGATTCTCTTTAAAATATAATTTTAAAGTTTCTTGACGACAGCAAATTGTGTCATCATAAGATACATCATAAAGGGTCATGACAGATTTCTGGGTGAATGTATCATCTAGTGTTAGTATGTATAGAAGGTGGGAGACTGAAGTGTAACCGATACATACTTCTGTGAAGTCCGTCGTATCTTCATCCAAGAACATGTATCCAATTTTGCCTTGGAGAAGTTTCAGATAAAGTGGTACACTATGTAAGCCAGCTTTTTTTCCCAGGATGGGTATTAGAGTTAAAAGCCCCTAAAATTAATTGTAAACAGGCATTTTGTAATATTTGTAGCTTATTTATATGTTCCTATGGTACAGTACCCGTGAGTTGACAACCATAGCTTAATGTTGGTCATACTGTTGATATATAGAATTTCTGCAGGCTTTGAGCCATAGTTTCCCAGCGTCTGTGTGCCAGTGCCTTTAAGATCCTAATCCTCCTGTAACATTTATCAACAAGATATTTAATATTTGTATCCCATTTCCCAGGAGAGTCAGGGTGCCACAGTGGCCGAAGGGACAGGCCTCTCGCCTCCTACGAAGGAGATCTGGGTTCGATTCCCAGCGGGGTCGGTCCTGATTTTTGCATGTAGGAATTGTGCTGGACGATGCCGCTGGCCGGCGGATTTTCTTTGGGATCTCCTGTTTCCACCACCCAATCATTCTGGCACTGCTCTATGACTCACATCGCGTCACCCCTCACCAGCGCTAAAAAACCTGGATGTTGAGCACTGACCAAAATCTCTCTCTTTCTCTCTCCAGGAGAGTCCAAAATTATGCTATGATAGTTTACAGAAGTAGTATGGGGAAGTTTCAATCTGTTTAGGCTCACAATGGGGGTTGTGTGAGGGAGATTTTGGCAAGTTAAGTATACCACATGGGTTTTGGTCACGTATACAGTAAAACCATCCTGCTCTAACCATTGTGATATATTATCTAGTCCTTCATTTAGCTGTGTAGATCCCTAGCCAAAGGCTGCACTGTCCATGAATAGGACTACGTTATCCACATTAGATATTGATTGAACGTGAGGCCCCACATGAAAGATTACAGGACTAAGCGTGCTTCCTTGAGTCAAGCCATTATACGTTTGATGCACCAGCATGGAACCTTGCTACAGATATAGTGAGTAATGTTTTACTGATATATAATGGAGTGTAGAATGTGCAAAAACACGGGAGAAATGCCTAAGTGTGTGTCATTTTATGTAAAAGAACTGATATGAGGACATTATAAAATGCTGTAGTCACATTGAGAAAAAGTGCAGCCAGGATGTGTGTACTATCAGTGGTCTTACATGAGGATGAGTGAAGAAAAACGAATGCTATGAGAAAACCTGCATACTATTGCAGTGTTGCCAAACTCCTCACATTAAGCTCCTAATTTTAAATTTTAATTCCCACTGAGAATAGGAAGAAATTGCCAGTAAGAACAATTCTGCTAAAACACCAATTAGGACTACATTACGTGTAAGAATTGGAAGTTATATACAAATTGCTGGAGGTAGCATGGCGTTACATACAAAAACATTTAAGGATTTTTTCCCCACACAAAATTACCCATATTTAAAAAACAATTCAGATACTTTGAATAGCTTCTCTACTAGTCCAACAAGCGTAGAATTTCATGGTCAGGTGTGCGCCTAACCATCACTTTGTGAATTTTCGAACACAATCTTACAATGTTTGAACAAAATATTTGCAAAAGCCAAGGTCGATGAAAGTAAAATGGCCATATTTATTTTCACAGAAAATTATGTGTGGTTTGATGTGTTGACAAACCGCTGAAATAATTTCACATGATCATTATTTCAGTAATATAATATAAAATAAAGTTTTTTCATTAAAGCAAACTATATCCAAAATTGTGACGATTGTATTATGTTTGCTCACTCCACTTACAGAATTTGAGTTGTGCCTCTATTTAAGGCACCAGCCTGCCTACCTTGTAAACAGCGTGCTAGCAGAATACTTTATTCTAAGAAACTTCTCAATGTGTTCATTTACAAAAAGAAGAATAACTTCAAACAATTTTGTTACTTAGAAAGATCATTTCAGAGCCCCTCAAAATGGCTTTTTGATATAACTGGCAACTACTCATGAGATTCGTGTGAAATTCCTTTACAAAGGTGTACTGGGCTTTGCTTAACACTTTCCACCAATAAAAATATGGCGTCACCATTGAAGGTATCAGCCAGGCGGGTGTTCTACGATACCACTGCACACTGTTTCAGTGTCTTAACGCTAGAGGCAATACTGCACCAGATGAGCCAGCCTCACCCACACAAACACACTGCCACTATCAAGGCACCTTAAGATGAGCAGATGTCTTTTTCATTTGGAATGAGAAATATTTTTTTTAAGTGCAACCTATTTGATAAATCCCCCAACTGGTGGCACATTTGTATTTTATTTATAGTGCATCCACAATAACACTACATAGTGTTGTTAGACTGACTGACATCTCTCTGTAAAAGGATGACTTCAGTTATATAAGATATGCTTGCTTTTTCTTATATAACATACATGGTAATGCCTGGATATGAAATTATCAGCGGGCAGTGAAAGTCCATCACAGGTATTCAAGACTAAAATTTTGAAATCATTAATTTAAAAAAATCTCTCAAAATTTACACCTTGAAATAATATTTGTCTACTTTAAACATTTCGTAGTAAATAATTCCACCAAGAAAATAATAAGCATTCTGCATTTTATACATAATTACAGTAGTTTATTTTATACTTAATTACAGTAGTTTTTGTATGGGTCACACGGGCCCCTTCCCTGGCCCAGTGGTTCTGCGTCAATAAAAAATTCTACCTTCGAGACTGTTGAAAGAGAGCTCTTCTCTCTGTATTTCTGTGTTGTGACATACGCTGAAGTGACAGATTAAATCAGTTTGCTTCAAAACAGATAAATCGCAAATTGGACATTTTATACTTGGTGGCAATTCAATTATTGGTTCAATATTATGAACATTTCTTTGATGACGATACAAATGTTTTTTAGCTGAAAATGTTTTGTCACATAAATAGCAAGACATTACAGCAAAGTAAATATGCCAGCAGGTATTTTGTGACTCGTGAATTATCCACAAATTCGGCGATCTGAAATAATCCACATGTACGGCGAACTAGAAAACAAAAACACTGCGTGAACTCTGAACAAAACGGCGGGCAATTTTTTGTTTTTGTTTTCAGCTTATATGTTTTGCTTTAAAAGGTATAAGATTGTGTGATTTTGTAAATTTTATTAAATATTATACGTAACACTTTTTCTATTCTACTTGCGCGGCGCGCGCGTAAGAAAACGTGTCTAATTTTTCCATTCCATTCCGTGTTCCCGGGAATACACAAATGATTACATTAAGAAATCAAGTTGCCGTTGCCAGCCAATACCGGCCGAGTGTCTATGACGTCACCAGTGAACACACCAGCCAATAGAGAGCGGGGCCAGTCCTGTCTGTAGCGACTCGTGTGAATAGGCACCCGAATAGCACTATTCAAGAGTTGTAATACGCTCTTAGTCGCTATCCAGAGAATAAATTTTATTCAAGGCTTTATTCGGAGGTGGTGATACAGGCCCTGAGGGTGTCTGGGCAGGTTATCTTCTACATGAAAATGTTACTGAATTTATCAGAATGTCCGATATTCTCGTGCATGGACGAGTGAAATGCAGTGGAGGATTTAAGCCTTTTTCTTAGGGGGCGGGGAGTATGCCTTAAGAAGTATATATACCCATCCCACGAACCAAAAGCAGGGGACGGAAAAATTTGGATTTGTAGGGGCTAAATTGTGCTATTTCAGGAATTTTCATGCGAAAATTTTGAATGTACTGTTTTCAAAAATTGATTATATTTTTTATGATAAATTATGTTTGTAAAAGGAAAATCTTTGTGCTGATATAAAAAAATTCTTACGTGCCATGTGGTCACCACCCCAATTAATAAGAGTAATTGCCATCAATGATAAGTACTTATCATAAATTACAGACATAGTAATAAAAAACATGTCTTGCGACGATTCATTCTTCTCGTTATCGTGTCAGGATGTCGATATTTTCTATGTACAGAATTGCATTAAAAAAAAAACAGAATTGTATATCATTTACCTTAGTGGAAACAGCGGATGTATGCGTCTGGGCCTTCTCGCCCCTCCCTCCACCAGGAGCACTCATGGAACCCCCCGAGCTGCTGGACGAGAGGGGAGGAAAGCCAGCCTATTGTGTATAAGATACGAATGTTTAATGGATACAATAATTAGAATGTGAGGAATTTTAGGAACTAATTAAAATAAATGTAGGGTATTTGTCAAAGTGCAGCTGAATGAAATTACGTAATAAATGCGGCAGTGGCAGAATGTTAGTTAAAAGTGTCCTTGAGGGGCGGGGCAATCATTCGGAAACTGTCTCCTGATTGGTCCAACTGAACCAATGCCTGCAGGGCAAGCGACAGAAAGGTTGGCGGCAGACAAGAGCATGGCTAGGTCGTTGACAGATTTTTGGACAAATGTTTACTTGGAAGAGAGTGATAAGCAGAGTCATTTACAGTTGGGATGGGCAAGAGAAAGAGGAGGCCACCAATATAAGTATCTTGTGCTGCAGAGTGACCTTAGGTGAACAAGACGGGTGGATACGAAGGGGAGAAGAGCTTTAGGTTTTCTGGGAGGGATACTGAATGGGGTTAGCTCTGAGGTGAAAGAAAAGGCATACTGTACAATAGTACGGCCTATGCTGGAGTATGCCGCTGCAGTGTGGGACCTGTACTTGGAAGTTGAAGTGCTGGAGATGGAAAAGGTACAGAGAAAAAACAGTGAGATGGATGAAGGGTAAGCGGAGAAGACAGGGGCAAGATGGAGAGGAGGAAGGTAACTATAGGCCATCTGTGATTTGAGGGAAATGGGATGGAGTACATTGAAGGACAGAAGGAGAATCGAAAGACTGGTCAGGATGGGATGTGAATGGAGAGGGAGGATGGGGAGGGTTACATTGTCACCTAACTAAGGGAGGATATAGAAGGAGAGGGAGCAACAGCCAGAAAAGTTGAGAGCGTGTGGAGGAGAACGGAGCGGGGCCGGCAGTCTATGCTTGTAATGCTTGTGAGGTCAGTGAGGGAGTGGGATGTTTTGGAGGATGACATGGTGACAGGGAGAGGGGTTCGTAGGTTCAGAGATGTCTTGAGGAGGGTTCTCTAGATAGGTAGGAATGTGTGATCTCGCCATCTTGCGGTAGCACAGTTGTGACTATTTATTTATGTTTATTTATACAGTTTACTTGTAGATTTGCTACATGTTTAAAATGAAAAAAAAAATTGAACATAATTAATTGGAGACATTTCATAAATAATTTTAATTTAGTCTGATTTATGCTGTAATTTGTATTGTAGGCTTGGTTACGAAATTGTTTTACTTATCTTTCTAAGCGCAGTTAGTACAATGTTTCATTCAGGGAAAATTTTTGAACTTTCTGGTCGTCTGACATAAAGTAAACAATATTTTCTGGGTGTTATTTACCTTGATAGTTAACTTGTTAGAACTGAACCAACTACAGACTACATTGAACAAAGTTGTATCATCTGCAAAAAGTAAGACACCACTTTCAACACTCTAGTACAAATCGTTAATCATTATTAAATATAACAATGGCCCCAGTACAGAGCCTTGGGGTGCTTAGGGTGGAGAAATCAGGTAGAGAGAGTGGTGTCTAGGGCACTAGGTATGCTAGGAAGGATAATGAAGGGTGTTATTGGTGCAGTGGAGGAAAAGGCATACATTACAATGGTACAGCCAATGTTAAGAGCAGCATAAAGGGACCCGTGCGCGGAATTGGAGATGCAGGAATTGGACAAAGTGCAAAGACAGGCAGCGAGGTTGGTGAAGGATAAATGCAAAAGGCAAAAGCAGGCTGGTGACGACAAAGGGAACTTTCAACCATCTGTAATGCAGATGTAATTGGCGTGGAACTCAGTGAAGGAAAGGTGAAGTGTGGAAAGGCTGGCCAGTATGCACAAAGTGGTGAATGGAGAGGAAGGCTGGGGTAAGTTAGGCTGCTGCCTATTTAAGGCAGGCTATAGAGGAAAAGGGAATTATGCTAGTGAGAAGATTCAGATGGGGAGTATAACGGAGCAGGGTTGGTAATCTATGCTTAGGATATTGGTGAGGGAGTGGAATTAAATTTTAAGGAGTTGGTGATGATGAGTAGGGTTCACGAGTTAAGGGGGAGGATTAGGAATATGATTGAGAACAGTTACCCAACTGTAAGCAACTTTATAAAAATGTTTATTATAGGGCTAAGTGGATTATCGGACCTGAAACTGAACCTTTAGAACATGGTATGATATTGTTTTTTAATAATTCAAAAAGTAGCTGTGGAATTAAATGCATTTATTACTTTTGCAGGCAAAATATTTAATAATAACTTTGTAGTTTCATTTGTATAATTTACTGTAGGCTGTCAATTTTTAATAGGCTATGCTTAAGATAAAAATGTCTAAGATGATGCCATGAAATGATGGTTACATATTTTGATGATAATGAACTCAGTATCGATCCTTTAATTTTTATAGTTTATATTCCCAGGTTAACACTTTCTCCAAGTAAGTTTCATAATGGTTTTCTTACACTTGTGCGGATTGACATGTGTGTTTACTCAATTAATAGTCTGTAAGGGTTTTGGACCTGTAAAATTTCATTTTTTTTTTATATTTGTGCCAAACACTGTTCTAATATTGTCACCATATTACGCATATATTATCCCTTGGTAAACAGATTGTACAATTATTTGTTAAGGCTGATTTTATTTGGCATTAGCAGGCCCACAATTTAATTCCTCTCGATATTTAAGTTTTAGGCAATTCAGGGAACACACTTATACTGTAAAGAACACATGCAAAAAATATTGTTCATTTATTAACTGTGCAATGCATTAGCTAATACCAACAGAACAGTTTGCAAATAGCATATTACAGAATATTATTACATTTGGAAGGTTTTGTTCTGATGATCTGTCATATTGCCAATGTGTCCTTGCATTCTGGCATTGTATTGATTTGATATGGCAGGAATGGCAGAGAAAGGAGGGATGACACAATATGTGAATGGGGGTTAGGTAGTGGTGTACAGGGAATACTGTAAGAAGGGTTCGTACTGAAGGACGGGCGTTGGGAAAGGGTTACACAGAATAATTCAGGGCAAACAAGGGAATGGACTTACCCGTGGGTGTGCATGGAAACTCTTGAATCTGTTGGGCCATAATGGGCCGTTCACCGTTGGGACGCGTTGTGCTGTGTTCCGCCAATTTCCACGATGATCGATGTTGATGAGTTATGAAGGCTGGATCATTAGCTGTAACTAAGGGGGAACTCACTTCCACCACACTAAATGATGATAGCCATGATGTACGTTCTGAAGTAATTAGGTTTATTTACGAAATTATTAATAAGCATGAACAGTCCAGGCACCACTGATCGGCCGGGCCATTTATCACCCGATATAACCGCGGACTGTCGGAACTAACATCCGACTTTTCACGCATCGATGTCGACTAACTCTCCTCGAGATCTCCAGCAGGATCCGTGCTCTCGGATACATCCTCCTAGAACATTCTTATGCACAAGAGAGAAAACAAATCCATAGAACACTGTGGACAAAGTAACCTTAAAAGCATAGAGTTCTTGGGTATTTTAAGTAATAATATGTATATAATGTGAGTGTGTCCATTCGTGTAGTGTCTCAATGTTCATTAGGGTATACCGTTGACATTTTCACATACACCAGTGTACTATGCAAATGGTGCGCTGCCACTGCTACAGCGCTGAAGCACCCTGACACGGCGCACCAGACGGGCTACGACCAGGGGGTCTATTCACTAACTTTTAAGGTAACCGTAACTTGAGAGTTACGGCCAGTCACCTTAACATTTGCCGTATATTTTCCCGGAGCGATTCAGTAAGCATTTTGCTTACCTTAACTTGAAAGTGAGCGACCGTAAGTTAACTGATGGGTTCTAGGATGGTGTTAACTTACTGGCTTGCCGTAACTTGTTTACAAATGTGTAAAAAATCATGGCGGATTAGTGAGGTTAGAACATTTCTTAGTCCGAAACGACGATAGTGAAATTAATTTATGTTGGATTTGCAAAAAATCCACCGTAACTTAAATCATTATTATTTTAGATAGAAAAACCATACAGCTCGTGTGTATATTCGTCTTAATAAAATATTCGTATAGGGAACAGTATCTGTCGAGTGACGAGCCGTATTTTTGACGTAATTATCGGTGTTGCACATTCAAGATGTTAATTAATGACAAAACGCGAGCTGTTTACAATTAATAAGTGTCTGTGTTTTAAGCGAAGGCTTTGTTGTTCAAATTGTGTGTGGAAACATATTGTGTGTCAGACAGGCTTGCTTGAATACTCTTGTATGTCTCTTTTCTTTTTTTCAAATCGCTGCTGCATAAAATAAATGTGTTTCGTTAAGCTTTTAAGTTATGCGTCCCAAATAAACCACTATAATTAAAATCAGTGCGGTATACGAGCTAGGTTATATTTTAGAAAATTGCACATTAGTACAGTAATTTAGGCCTAGGCCCTCGGAGAAAACACTTTGCCGTTGTTTTCATATTGCTACAGTTCAACATTTTTTTTTGATTGAGGAATTGAATTCTTTCTATCCAACTAATTACCCACAGAACTAACTTGAGCAAGCTGTCACATTTCAATATACAGATGTCACAAAGTCACCCCTGCTTACAGTAAGTTATATGTAAAAGTTCATACCAAATAAAATTTACACCCTCTGTAAAACAGCATTATCATGACTGTGTAAACTATTTTTAATAATATCCTTGCAATTGGGCTGACGCCTGCAGACAACTACTTAACCTCTCAATTGTTTTCCCTCTACAAGTGCTTCGTGAACTTCCACACCAAATCTTCCTGCAACACAATCCACTACCTAACTGTTCTCATTAATACAGACTGCCCTCCCTGCTTTGTCCTTCGCCAAGTTCTCTGAATCCAACCACTGTTTTTTACGTAGCTCTGTACACACCTTTAAATAAATTTGTATTTAGGCTAACTCACCCCATCCCCCTCCATTCACGTCCCTATACGTTCTGACCAGTCTCTCTACCTTTCTTCTTTCCTTTAGGGAATGCCAACCCATCTCCATCATTAATGAAGACCTGAAGTATCTTTCATCCTTTCCATCCTGCCCCACTCGTCTCCACCTGCCTTTAACCCACTGCGCTGCTCACCTCTGCACCCCTTCCAGCTCCTGTATCTCCTGCTCTACATAGGGGTCCCAGACCAATGCTGCATATTTTAATATTGGTCTAACCATGGTATTATATGCCTTTTCCATTACTTCAGGGTTAACTTCCTTCAGTACTCTACTCTACCAAACATTGAGCGCCTTGAGGGGCACGTGCACATTGCTGCAGTGGAGGTTCAACGCTGCTGGCTGATCAGCAACCACAATGAGTTCCAGTGCACTTTATAAATGAACCATTGACTTTTAAAAATTCAAGTAGAACTAAGCCTGCCGTACACTCATAACAGCAGTGGATCTTGGAACAAAATGTTAAGCTAAGCTGCTGTAATTGATTGTGGTATTGCTTTGCGATATGTAATGGTGAGGGGAGAGGATGCGGTGTGTTCAGTGATCACAAAAAAGTGTAAATATGTATCATGTATTAAAAAATATCATTTACGTAGGCCTATAGTTTCTTAAAAGTATTTCCCTTACAAGGCAATAAGTTAACAGGTTATTTTGAAAGGGTATGCAAGCCATAACCTAGGTAGAGTAAATGAATTGTACTGAAAAGACTCGTTAGTTCCATTAATGTACATATTTTTATCCTATTGTTAGCTGGACTTATTTATGTATGCCTCCAACACTTCACATGTGGTTATCAGATTTTTCCATCGCTGAACCCACTTCAAGTCAGTGGTACATTGTATGCAGGTGGCATGAACATCACCTATACTGCTACACAGGAAACAGTGGGTGTAGTAGTAACTGTACATAAACAATAATTATTTAGAGTAAAAGAAACAACACAATGTTAATAAAATAAAGCAGGCTAATATGGGGTCAGTTGTGAGCAACCGTGACCTTTTTATTATACATTTATATATAACGTCAACATCGTTTATAGTTTCTAAGATTTTGGAAGCCAATGTAGAAAAAACTTGAATAGAACAATCCTAGAGAAAAATTTTTTGCCATCTTTGTAAGCAAAAATTTTTCTAGATTGACGCATTCACTAAGCACAATCTCTCCCGCTGCTATCAGATGTACAAAATGCAACGACAGACATTTTCCCCATCATATGTCTATCTTGGGAAAATGTTTTTGTTCATAAAGTTAGCAACATTTGTTGTCTAAGAGTGTTCTGTTCTGATAATTGCATAATTGTTTTGAGAAACTTGACATTTTTATTGAGTGCACCGATTTATGCACCACGCCTTCTTAAGGGCACTGTCTACCGCAATTTTCATCACCATTTATAAATTTTTTATTTGTACCAGATATTTTTTTCTTATTTTAGACATAAAATATGGCTGAATTTGGCTCTAAAGAAATATTTTTCTCTCATAGTTTTCGTGTAATGGCTTGTTAAAGTCATATTTTGCATGTTTCAGTTTTAACGACTACACTAAAACCAACTGTTATAACAAACTTAAAAAAATCACAGTAAATAAAGATATTGCAGGCTACAATGTTATGCTCATAAAATTGAAGAATAAAAACAATTTAAAATTAAAAAAATTTTGAAACTGAAAATAAAAATTTTAAAAATGTAATAATTTTTTTTTTAAAATACAAATAATTTTTATTCTTTAATTTTATATGAGCATGTCATTGTAGCCTGCAATGTCTTTATCCACTGTGATTTTTTTTTAGTTTGGTATATCAGTTGATATTAGTGTAGTCGTTAAAACGGAAACATGTAAAATATGACTTTAACTAGCCATTACGCGAAAACTATGAGAGATAAAAAATTTCATAAGAACCAAATTTAGTCACATTTTGTGTCTAAAATAAGAAAAAAAATATCTGGTACAAATAAAAAATAAAATAATGATGATGAAAATTGTGGTATATCGCGCCCTTAACACTGAGATGAAAACATCTTACACTATCTGACAAACCTTTTATATCTATAACCCATTACCTATAGTTCCATTGTAAGTTACACAACAAAAATGAAACACATTCACAATAATCACCCTAGCTGACCCTACTGTATTGGTGGTGCAGTAAAAAGTGAGTTGGAGCAGTTATTGGATTTTCACATCTCATCCTGAAGTTTACTGAGTTCAGTTTTCCAGGGTTGTTGTAATTCACTCCAGGTGATGATTCCTCAATACAGGCCCTGGTTGATTCCATTACCCTTTCCCCAAGTGTACCTCTACTGAGTATGTGAAGCTATACGAGGACACGTAGAACCTCAAAGTAAATTAAATACTATGTGGTTGACATGCTAACAACAAAAGTCTTATCTAAACATTAACTTTTATAAACAAGAATTTTCATTGATACAAATATGTTTTTTTTTTTTTGTGTAAGAAAATGTAATATTACGCTACAACTCACAAAATACCATATTTGTACAACAAACAAGATTAGTTTCAAGTTTCCGATGTCAACAACTTGAATGGAACTGTTTCTTCATATGCAATCATGTAACGGTAATGTTTAGCCAATTTCAAAATACAGCAGAAAAGAACATTCTTTAAATAAATGTAACTGTCAATTTTTTTTTAATTACCAACTCTCTTTTCACAGTATTTATACATTGTGTACCAAAAAGGATGCATAGAAAAACCTAGGATGTTTCGGCATTCTAAATTGTAAAATATTAGAGAAATAACTGTCTAAACAAAACAGTTTTCTGTAAGACTGTAAAATCATCAAAATATTTTTGTCGTATTACATAGTTAACATGAGACAAAGCAAATTAGTGCAGCTGTAAAACAGTTAATAAAAATTCAGAAGGTATCTGGGTTTGATTCCCAGTAAGGCCATTGGTTTTCCTACAACACTTGAGATATGCACTGGGATAGAACTCTGCAAATTCCTGTCCCATTTCCTGTTCATCTCAGCCTGTCTTAAATGACCACATTGTCCATATGTTAAGCACTACCTACGTATTGTTATTACAAGTTAGTAATTTGTATTCATGACAAACTCTAATCCCATTGTCACTACACATGCATTAGGTAGTTAAAGACTTGCGCCAAATGTAGACATATGCACACACTCATATGTTAACAGTGAGAATGCTTCTGTCAATACTAACTGATGGACGTTGGAACATTTTTGCAGCAGGTTAGAAATACAGATTATTTTGCTTAGCTATTGTGTGTGTTCCCAGTGCATTGCTTATTTAAAACACATTTCAGAGGAGAGTTGTTGGTTACTTTTAAAGAACACACACATCAAAGACACAAGTTTCAAGCTGTCCAACACAGCAACAGATAATTTTTCCACAAAGTTATCTCATAATCTAATACTCAAATTTACAAGACATTATCCAAGTATTCTAAAATAAACTCTGCAGCTGATTGTTTTTAACAATAGCAGGGTCAGCACATGAACTCCTACAGATCCAGTACTTGGACAAACATTGCACAGTCAAAACCTTACATGTACGTGCAATGTCAGACCAGGCAAGGATGTCACTCCTTTGCTTCAGAACCTTGAATATGTTTAAAACAGCTCCAGGTAGGTGCATTTTACTTATATAAAATTATGCCAAATAGTTTGACAGTAACATCGAAAGGTGTGGAAAGGAGGAGGGAATACATAATCACACTGTAGTTTATTTTTTGTTCTGCAAGTAGTCATGGGA
>PNEQ01038384.1:0-16058 GCA_003012365.1 Medauroidea extradentata | reverse complement strand
GTCATTATTAGAAAGACTGTTGATTGGATATATGACTGAATTTTATTGTGATTTATAGTGTTTAATTAATTGATGGTAGACTTTTCTTGTGCTTTAATTGTCAAAGTTAATTAACGTGTCTGTGACACAGGAGTAATTGTGTGCATAACTAATTGTGTTGTGAGAGTTCTAGTTGATTACTGTTTTGTGTATTTCGTAGTTTTGTGAGCTAATAAATCCAGTACTTATTTTAATTCTTTTATTTGTAATTATAAGACCTCTATACCAAAGAACTCATGGGAATTGCCCACATTTAAAGTTTGTGCTCTCAAACTTGTAACAATATTTAGGCTTTTCGTTAAAAGGCACAGCAAACTATTGATGGGAGGTCGAAAAGGCGAATAACAAGACCTACGCCGAGTTTCGCGATAAATTTACTAAGCAGTTCTGGGGACCAAGAGCACAAGGGCTTGTGAGGGCGTCATTAAACCAAGAAAAATACTATTCCAGAGGACCCCGAAGAGTAGACGATCACATTAGTTCGATATACGAGCGAAGCCATAATCTCACACCTGAAATGACTGAAACAGAGTTAATTTCAATGTTAACCACTCAGATGTCTGCGGCATATCAAGTAGCATTAGTGGGAAAATATAGTCTTTCCTTGACAGAATTTAGAGAACAACTAATAATGCTTGACAAATTAGAGCATCAACTGCATGGTAAAACATGGGACAACCATACCTATGGGCAATGAAGGTTATCCAGGCAAAGATAAATTCTGGCGTAGAGAAAATAAAGACAGTGAGGTTGAAGTAAACGCGATGCGTAAAATCCGCGACAGCAAGTCATATGACGAGGCAGGATATGGTGGTCGTCAGAGCCAGGATATTAAGAAGAAATTCTGGAAAGCGAGAAATTCGCAAAATTTTCATCGACAGGGTCGACGAAATAAATCGGCGGAACGTCGAACGTTGAGGTTAAGATCAAGGAACCGCGAAAGCGGAACGGAAGACAGCAAGAAACGTGACGCATGGAGAACATCGCCGAAGGACAAGCGACGTAGAGTATCCAGGTCACCAACTGAACAAATTAACGAAGGTTATATTAATCGTAATGACCCATTGAATCCCAGCGCATCCGAGTATGAAGGACCGGGAAATAACGAAAGAAGATCACGCGCTTCATCGCCAAGAATGAAAAATTTAAACTAGTTTCGTCTGGTCAGTTGTCAGTAAAAAGTTATAGTTGGGCGGTGATGCTGTTTGGTTAGAAAAAATATCGTGACGACCTCTGCGGGAGTTATTATGATAAGAGATGCTTCCAGCTGTAGGGAACACAGCAAGGCGACGGCACGTTACGGCCCGTAGGCTCCCCGCACAGGCCGTACATGAGTTACCATAACGAGTTATGATAATGCAGACCGCTCGGCGACAGGAAGGGATTACTGTAATGAGGGCAGGAACACTTGTCGAACTTGTGATGAAGTGAAGGATGATGAGGTGAGTGTAAGAGGATTACCACTCCCACTTGTGACGAGTGGCAGGAAATGAACAAGGAGGAGCTGATGAAGCGCCTGGCGATATTACGTCACGTGGGAAGGAGACCAGGCATGGGGCTAGAATAAATTACGGAGGCAACGTTTAATATGATTTGGCAGTTGGGAACTCATGGATGAAATCGAAAACGTGTCCGTCTATGCAGGCAAACACCGGTAATTCAAGTCAGACTGATCCATTGCTCGCAGTTCAACAACAGAACAAATTTCCACCGTCCCCTAGACCAATTATCTAGAGGCCTCGTGCAGTCCAACAACGGAGACGCCTCGAGCCGGTTGACCATGTGTTCGAATCCCAACGCAGCTGCTCACTTTACCAGATGTATTAAATTGTGCGGGAGGTAGTTATTCCCCTACTATGTAAAGTTTTATGTTACGGTAGCATTATCGTTAATGCCGAAATAGACGAGAGCCAGTATGACCAGTCAATTAGAGCAAGGGCCCCTGAAGTTTACTGTTGTTGCCAGAGTGGCGTGTCGGGTAGGGCAAATGACTCCGATGTCTTTATGTGTGGCCAGTGTGGCTTTATTGTGAGACAAATGGCACTGTCTCGGGTTATGTGCTGGGTAGCAGTTGGCAAAGCTGCACCACAAGAAAGTCACTAAACGAGTGTGTATATAGTTTTGCATCATCAATATTAAAGGGCTCATTTATAGTTATTTTCATATTCGTTTTAGTGAATTGTATTTTATATAGGCTTAGTTAAATTATAGTAAGATGGTTTCTTATAATATAATAGCCCACAAATTTTCCCCACTTATTCGAGTTTCTGGAAGTGTCCGCGAGGAGCCCTGTGTGCGCGATAGACGGTGTGTGCGTGACATGAGTGCCAGGACTTGGCGAGCAGTGATCCGCTGCGTAAGACGTCGGGAACTTTGCTGTGGTCGACGGGCGTCGAGAGTATAAGTTGGCATGGTGTTAGAATATGGTTGAAGCATGTGGCTTCAAGGATTGCTATGTTGAACAATTAATGTGTCTTAATGTAACTCTCGGTAAAGTCAAAAAGCATCAGGAATTGAGGCAAATACTGCGAACGTCCATTTATATAGTAACGTAACTAGTGCGGTACCATAAGTGAAGATAATCGGACAACTACGCATCACGGCAACTCTGTTATGAAAATACGTGACCTGGAAGGTCTACAGTTAACAAGGTATGCGTTTGTAACTGTTTATAAGCTAAAGTAATCGGGCTAGATATTCGGTGTTATTCAAGAACGTAACATTTGTGGATCACCTGCATAATTAACGGCAAACTGAAGCAGACAGAACTTATACATACGATTAACTATTTGTGGGCAAAAACTAATTTTGGATATTCAATTTACTTGTTTAAATAATCGCACCGGTGCATTATAAGTAAGAAGGATTGTTGTAATATACATTTTGAATGGTCTGTTAAAATTTAAACATTTAAAGTTAACGATTTCCTTCTACTTTACTAAGCTCAGAACCAGTAATCTAGCAAATGGCCCTTCCGGCGATGTGCCCTTTATTAGTAAATATTGTGTTGATCTATGTTACAAACCAAGGGTGAGGCAAGTGTGGGGCATATCCCACATAAGAGGGCATGTCACCACAATTGGTAAGGAAGTTGCCCCTGTTGTTTGCGAAGAAGCCCCCACGAATGCTAGTAAATATCATGACGATGCAAGAAGAGAAGCATTGCCGAACGATCTAGTAGACTGTGATGTTATTGTTACGCAATTGCCAGTGCCGGAAGCCATGAACGTATAGATGTGTGGAGTGAGGATTTTGGATGACCAAAGGATGCCCATTATTTTAATAAATAAGTGTAATGAACAAGTTAAGATACTCCGAGGATGGGTAGTAAGTTGCGTCAGTCCCCTAGGAGACTTTAAAAGTGAGTCGAGCCCAGTGATTGACTCCAATACAATGTACGTGTACAACATTTCGTGGGATGGTAAGAGCTAAGTTAACCATACAAATGTTGACAATGAAACCGAGCCCTTAGGCGATGAAATAGGTAGCGATAAGAAGTTTAGTTATTTTGACTTTATTCCTGAGAGTGATGTGGTTTATAATTTAATTGAAATGCTAGATTTAGGACATGTTTCTGGAACAGTTTAGAATTTTAATAGGAATGCTACAGTGATTCACAGATGTTTTTCTTAGAAATGGTCGGAAGTTAGGGTGTACAAACGGGATCACCAACACCATCGAGGCAGGCGATGCTAAACTCATTTAAATAAAACCATATAATGTGCCACAAAGCCAAAAGAAACTCTAAAGGAGTAAATAAACATCATGATAGATTCTGGGATAATCGTTCTTTCTTCAAGCTCTTGGTAGGCCCCATTGACATTAGTTATGCAGAAAACTGCTAAGGATATCAAGGTACGCCCTGCGATTGACTTCAGAGCTTTAAACAAAGTCACCAAGCACTTTGTGTACCCATTACCCCTCATTAATGAGAATATTGATCTGTTGGGAGGGGCTAAGTATTTTAGCACAATGGATTGCGCCAGTGGATTCTGGTGAGTTATGGTCGACCCCGCGGACAAAGAGAAGACATGGTTCTCAACCCTGGATGGCCATTATCACTGCCTTCGTATGCCACTTGGACTTATAAATGCTTCCAGGACTTTTTATAAACTTATGAATGACACTCTAGCAGGTATAACAGGCCAGACATGTTTCGTCTACTTAGACGATATTATCGTGTTCTCTAAAACTGAGGAGGAACTCATCAAGAACCTATCACTAGTATGTGAAAGATTGAAGTGTGTTAGTTTAAAACTCAAGCCCGATAAGTGTAACTTTTTGCACACCACTGTCAAGTATCTGGGTCACACTATCTCTGAGGAAGGAATTCGCTTGGACGAAGATAAGACGCGCGCAATTCAAGATTACCCGGCCCCTAGGTTGGTTAAATAAATCCGCCAATTTATAGGTTTGGTTGGCTATTACCGCAGTTTCATTCCTAACTTCTCCAAAATCGCCTAACCCCTCACTGAATTAACAAAGAAATACTTCGTTTTGGAATGGAACCCCGAGAGGAAAGCAGCCTTCAGTAATTTAAGACAAGTCCTATGTGAAAACCCCATTCTCAAGTACCCTAACTTTACACTTCCTTTTTATGTAACCTGTGACAGTTCTGGAACGACTATGAGAGCAGTACTCTCTCAAAAAGTTAACGGGAATGAACACCCGATCTACTATATTTCACGTCAGTTCAGCAAAGCTGAACAGAACTACTCTGTTACAGAAAGGGAACGTCTTAGTGTTGTTTTTTGCTCTAAATAAATGGAGGTATTATTTATGTTGGAGAAAATGTATCGTCGTCACTAAACATCGTCCTTTGAGGTGGTTATTGCAGATGAAAGAGCCCACTTCACACCTAGTTAGATGGTCTCTGCTACTCTCTGAGAACGATTTTGAAATCATGTAACACAAATGCCGACGTTCTATCGAGAATCCCGATGCAAATGGCTGCACCCTCCCTTCTCCTTATGCCTCTGTGTAGGATCGTGACCTTATTAAGAGAGAATAACGGTGAGACCCATTTATTTGTGAACTGGCACAAAAGATAATAAATAGAGAGGAAGATAGGTATTTCATAGATTCGGACATCTTAATATTCAAGTATGTTCTTGAACACTGTAACGACAGGTTAGTAGTACCAGAGACTATGAAGGTGAAAATTCTTACTATGTACAGTATCATAACTTGCCATTCGCAGGATATCAAGGCATTAAACACACTTATGAATTGATTAAACCCATGTTTTCCTGGGAAGGTACACACCGAGACGTCTCAAACTTTTGTGCTAACTGCGAGTCTTGTACCATACATAAGCGCGCTCCTAATAATAAGCCGGCACCCTTACAGACGTTTCCGGAAGTTACAGCTCCGTTCCAAAGGTTAAGTATGGATATGTTAGGTCCTCTTCCTGCGACTACGAAGGGGAATAAGTACATCTTGAGCTTTCAGGATGCTTTTTCCAAGTATCCTGAGGCTATAAGCTTACCTGACCAGAAGGCAGAAACTGTTGCCAAAGCTTTCGTAACAGAGATAGTTACCAGGCATGGTGCACCGGAACAATAGGTACAAACTTCACATCCCGCCTCGTGAATGTGTGCTGTCTGTTGCACATCAACAAGTTGTTAACCACTCCCTACCATCCTGCTTCGTACGGCCAAGTAGAAAGAATCCATAAAACTTTCGTCAGTATGATGTCTCACTTTGTCGACAGAGACCAGAGAGATTGAGACGATTGGCTACACTAAGTTTTATTAGCATATAGATGTACCCCTCACAGTGCCACCGGCGAGTCGTCTTTCTTCCTAGTCCATGGTCGTGACCCCATGTTACCCTTCGACGACCTGGTAAACCACGAGTTGTAAATTATGCCGTAGATAGCCACTACAGGGAAGAGCCATTGCTCACACTCCAGAAGTCGTTAGAGGTCATTCAGAACACACTTTACAACAATAGGGAAAGGACTGAATTCTATTTTATTTAATATGCCAAGGAGGTTAAATTTTAGGTAGGAGAGAGCGTATTCCTTAAGAATGAAAAGGTACCGAAGGGACTGAACGAGAAATTATTTTCCTAAGTGGTTAGGCGCCTTCTGCATTTTTGCGAGTTCCTCCCCGGTTAACTTTAAAATAAAGGAGATTTATTGTAGAACAATTCTGTTGGTTCATCAAAACAGGTTTAAGAAATTTAGAGGGACAGACGATGCTTTCTCATGAGGAAAGAAGAGTTCGAACCAGAATGTAGAGGAAATGAATGAGAACCTAGTAGGTAAGGGCGAAGTAGACGTCCCTGTACGATCTAATGATCTAAAAGCCTTTGAGGACAAAGACGAGGATGAGAATTAGACGGAAGTCGAACAGGTAGTGGTAACGGAGTCTGAAAGGCCTTAAACTAGGTTCGGACGAGAGTTTTACCGTCTGAGTAGTCGTAGTCCAGTTCGAAATCACCAATGGGTGATGCAATAGGATATTGGTTAAGTTACGTTTGGGAAGTTAGTATGTAAGTAAGATGATGTGTATTGTTATGTAACTTTTGTAGTACTATGATTAGTGATGTCTTATGCCAGCTCTTGGAAGAGAGCAGGGATGTGTTTATATTTTCAGTTACCACGATGTGGGCCCCAGCGAGCTTGATCATTTTAGCATTTGTAGTTCAAGGAAACTCGAACACCATAAACTCTGTGGAGATAGGAGAAACATTGGATAAGGTTTTAGTGTTCATCAAGGAAGGTAACGTAGTTTTATCGAGATATAAGCGGACATTAAAAAATTATTTAGACACTGTTATTTACAGGAACGCAATTAATCAATTTCTAAACTCATTCGGAGAGATTAGCCGATATTATATCAAGGGCGTAGTTGCAGAAAATAAATAAAACATACAGGGTTGTTTCGCGATATATTAGCTGAAGAAGCTAAGGTCTTAAATATGCAAGCCAACAAGTTATGTCAGGTATTAGAAAACATTTTAAACACTATTGAGCCAGATAGGAAGGTTAAGCGAGGACTATTAACTCTAGGAGGCGATATTTTACTCATATTGTTTGGCAAAGCTATTTTTAGTGAGCTAAGTGAAATAAGCAGTAAACCAGATAACCTGGAAGCAAGTACTATGGTGATAATTCATAGATTCGAGGGACAAGTAACATTATTAAATCCCTAACATGTTGCAACTGACAGACTTCAGACCATTGTAAACATGTTAGCGCCTGCTACTAGCAGAAGAGGTAAAATACTTCGAGAGATTCATCTCGCATCCGAAAAGGAAGTCAGTAACTTTAAAATTCTGTTAAGTAACGTTAGTCATCTCAGCTATTCGATGTGAGCTCTACAAACTATACTAGGCGGGATATGTCAAGATATTGTGTTGTTCAACCAAGCATTAGACTTGACTAGTGCGGGCAAGTTGTTGATTTTTATATCACCCTTGGTTTTGTCCGAAATAATCAGTAATATTGAATTAAAACTCGAATTAATCTTTCTTACTAGCTCCAAAATGGATGAATAATAGAAGTATTATCAGTTAGCTAAAGTAAATGCAGCCATGGTTGGCACTATGTTAAGGTTACATGTTTAATTACCGCTTAAACCCGTAGATCATGATTTAATTTTATAAAGAGCAGCTGAACTTCCTACATTCAATAAGGACAATGCTTAATTTTTCTCGGTCAAACCTTCTAACGAATATTTGGCAATTTCATGAGACCGACTGAATTATGTTGAATTAAATAATAGAGATTTAGCTCTTTGTCATACAGAAGGAGAAATAGTGTGTGATCCTAAATTTCCTATATATGGTTCAAATGTAAAATGCTGTAATTATATGTTGTTCACAGAACAACCCTCTTTTGAAGTAAGTAATTACTGTAATATTGTTATTCATGATCAGTTTTCGCCAGTTTTCCACAAGCTTAGTGATACTGGCCTTTTAAAAATTGCCCCTTCATGTAAAGCTAGAAGTAAGCAGTTCACGTCGTTTATCATGTTGAAAGGAGTTCAAAAGTAAACTTGACAGAATCATTCTTTGAAATTCGTCGCTTTGATATGTTTCTTGTTCCGTTAGAATTCACGGAACCCATTATCGAAATTATTCACAAGGAAACTCGTAAAGCATTAAATATTACTGCCGAGGAGTCACTTAAGGCGGATTATGAACCACAGTCTCGTTCCCTCAGTGAAACATACAGACAATTTAACGTGAGAGATAATTTGAGAATCTCGATCCTTGTAATTGACTGTGCAATGTACTCTTCCATTACCTTTGTCGTTTTGTGTGCTTTCAATGCTATCTTACTTTGTTATATTCTAATAAAATTGTGTCTCCAAATAGGGAGAATTCGGGTGATGGCCGGACGTTTGAGACAAGTGGTCGCAGCCGCCTGGGATAGATCCGAATACATAATGATGTCCGGAGCAAGGTCTGCACCCCCAGTCCAGCAGAACAGAGTCCGCTACGTCATACACGATGCCAGGAGGGCGTCGCAACAGATGGTGTACACACAGGTAGTACCTGTCCAAGAAGGGGGCCGCGTGCCTCCGGAAGCAGTGATCCGCCATGACTTACCCCCGACACCTGTCACAGGTACCACAGGTACCGCTGGCGGAGTTCAAAGACCTCCCGCCCTGTGAGGCCATGAATTACTTTGAGATTAAGAGCCACCTTGTGGTGCCTGAGTGCCAATTATGTTGGTGAAGTGCCTGTGAGGCCGAGTCACATTGAGTTGTTGTTCTTGCTCTCAGTGCTAGGTTAACGTGGTGCTGACATGTTTTGGCAAATTATTAATGTGCCGGTATGGCTAGTTGCTAGTTATTGTTATACGTAAAACTTGAGCTTGAAGTTTCCATATCATTATGTCGGTGTAGTCTAGTTTAGTACTGTGCTACAAAGGTAAGAGTACGATTGAAAATACCCAGAAAACTGTGTGGTGAGGGTTTGTATTTTTTTGTAAGGTTGGCAGTGTAGCTGTTAATTAGGAGATGAGAATGGCTTTGTAAGGTTAAAGAAAGATAAATCTATTACATTTGTCTGATTTCTAAGAAGCTTAAGCCGGTAAATAAGACCATTCTAAGGGATATAAGATGCTGTAGAGATCACCAGAATTAATGTCAAACTATTTTGTTTAATATAAGTGTTAGTTACCTTAATCAGTGTATTTTGCCACTTTTTAATCGTTTCTTATGTATAAATGTGAAAGTTCCGGCTTAGATACGAACGATAAATCGCTGCATGCTTCTTCGATAAGTGTAGGTGCGGAGCGCTTTTGTCTCACACCCTCATTTAACTGCACTAAGAGAATTATGAGAAACGTTTTTCGCTACGAATCGAGAATATAAATAACGTATTGTGAAAAATGAGGTTTGCCCTTTAAGAGTCAATGTTTTATTTTATTTATGTAAGGCGATAATGTTTTGCTTATTTCTCGTGGTTATGTATCTTTCTAAATATTGTTTTATCTATGTCTGGAAGCTTTGTCTAAGCCGATGGTTAATGTTGCTAGAAGAAGAAAAATATGTTTGGAAAGGAGTAACTTTGATTAACCTCGTTGTTATTTTGGCTAAATTAAAAAGGAATAGTAATTGTTTAAAACGATTTTCATATTTTCATCATCAAGTGTCTTGCAGGAAGATTGGACGTCGGAAAGGCACATCGACACTAGTTAAGTGACATGTAAAGTTTCAAATAGTTACACTAAAACCCAGACTCCAGTCTCTCACGTACATAACATAAAGGTTGCATTAATTTTTACTCACGGATATCCTGACAGAGGGAGTCGTCCTTATGCTTAACGGGACTGAGCTACTGCCGTGGCAATTTTAATTCCAACTTGTTTATACGTGTAGTGGAGATGTTCTCAGTCCTTTTTTATTCAAGACGTTGCAGTACTGCAAATTACACACAGTTCGCTATAATGGCAGGCGAGCGCACTAGCCTCTACATGACCGCGGCCGTTGTGAATAACTGACTATTACCACTTTTGTTAATAACATTTAATTTTATCCTCACGAATTAAACAAACTGCGTTCAAAATACATTTTTATAATTTCAAACACTGTGTAATAATTTTATTTCAATAAAGTTACATTTAATTATTTACTCACACACTAATATTGCTGATTTTTACGTTGTGTGAATGTAATGCATTGCGTTGCCTTTATCACATTTAATGCATCGACGTTTCATAATATAAAATATCGCTTTTCACTAATTAATTGGTAATACTATGGGGTAGTTTTTCCAATGACGGGTGATGATTTATGTGACCCATTCATATTTTTTTTTACCTCGTGCAAACTGGAGGCATCTTTCCGAAACACGGACAACTTTTATGAAAGTGATTTTTTTACTCCACGAAGCTGTACTCTCAGTGACGTGAAATGTGTGTTTAAATTTGACGACACTAATCACCTTTGGTGTATACAAATTTCATTCCACATGGACCAACAATTTTTCCACTATCAGTAAATGTTTAGTTCAGTGTAGAGTACAGCCAAATTTTATTTGAAAATGCAAAACTTTTAGAGGGTTGCGAATTGGATTATACAAGTCTGGTTTATTTGGTAGATCTTGGGACCTCTTTATTGACGTCTATTCCCGGAACATCCTGTATATGGGGCCGACGCCATATTTCGAGGCCATTTTTACTATATTTCTTAGAGTGGCCACAGACCACTGTTGACGCTGTTCGACCGAGAGCAGCGAGGGGCGTCATCGGGCACGCGGGCAGATGTTACGGGTCGTTGAGGAGAGTCCGAGAACCTCCTTAGAATTTAAACTTTAATCTTTCGTAAGGTTAGGAGTCCTCGAAGATCTGAAGCGCCACAACCAAGATATGTTGAGACAATTTAAGTACATTTGGGTGAGTGAGGCAGGACGCATACTCCACGCATAGTAGTAATAGTAATCCTGGAGCGATGGACAACTGAATATGAAACTTAATTTTCTTTCGTCAGAGACTATACTTATAGGTTAAACATAGAATTGTCTAAACTAATGTAGAGTCAGTGAGATGGGAAGGATCAATCGATATTGTATCTTGGAATGCAGTTGTTCTAATTAGGGGAAATATAAACCAGTTGAAGCTCAAATTAGTGTTAATGTCTTTCATATAACGTTATTCATCCTGCCTTACCATGCTTAATTCCCTAGACTGTGGGTGACGGAGCTACTAGTAGCATTGGTTGAAATGATATTATAGTGCATCCTAGTTTACAGAGATGATGCTCCTGTGTGGTTCTCGTTTATTGTATAACAAGCTGGACATGGGAGCACATGTGTGTGCATGGTGTGCTCTAATTAACCACGACTAAGGGAGGACCTTAACGAAATTCTTTTCAGAGGAGTTGATGTCCTCTTAACTAAATCCTTTCCCAAGTTAACTCATAGTGCCCCGGGTTAATGTTCTCCACGACCACCCTCCTTCTCCGAAGATCGCCGTACCTCAGGCTCCTTTAGACGTTGTGATAAGTTCACGCACTCTCCAATTTGCATGTAGGGCATACCCCCTTAGAAATGTTGTATGGGTGGTGGCAGTACCGCACTACCCCCACTCAACCTTTGGGTTGTGTACCCCCCCCCTCCCTGTTCACACCATTAAACCTACCATACCACAGACTATTGCGGGTCTTAGCTGGAGTGCCCTTTCAAATAGTGGCAATGTTGGCTGGGGCTCGTGGGGTCGTGACAAAATCCTCTTGATTTTAATATAGTTCGCAGCCTGTAATATATGTCTATTTACATTTTATAAATAATAGAAAATTGCATCTATATTTTTAAATTTCATTATTTGAACGGTTCAAACAGCTATATCCGTTTAATTTCTATCAATAAATATTTGGTTAACTGTACTACGACAAAAAAAAAAGACTGAGAAATATTCGTCTGAATTTAACAAATTATTCCCTATACCGATATTCATGTGAAGCCTGGTCTTAAAGAAGTTTGACGTTTTCTCTTTGTCTTTACAGTTAATTATTTTAGACTTCAGCATGTTGTAGTCTTTTCTTTGGAGGCTTTGGTTAGTTTCCAAAAATATTGCCTTTGACAGTCGTTTTATAAAATAGCCATACTTATTCACTAAAGTTCATAATTCAGATTTAAAATGTTAAATTGTTCATACGAATTTTTATAAATTTTTACTACACGTTACTAACAATAACACTAAATTATGCGCCGTTATTTTCTGTACGTAAGCAGTACAGGTAACACACGTAAGTGTCGTTGAAATTAATCTTGAAATGACTCTTGGAATTAATTCTGAAATTACTCCTAAATTCACTAATTATGTTGTTGGCTCCAGGTGAGAATACTGAAACGAATCCTTAAATGAATTAAAAATTATCTTGAAATGAATCCTGTATCGAATCCTGAAGTTGGTGAATACAGAAGTTGGTGAAACTAGGTGATAATCCAGGCAGGAATCCAGATAATGACTTCAGATTATAGTGAAACCTGCTTTGTAGATACGATGTAAAATAACGAAGATATCACGTAAACTCTGTATTTACTAAAACGTGCGCATATAAAATATATAGTGATCGTACGGCATTTAGATGGCACCTATGAGCAAGCTTCAGTACAGTTAGAAAAACACGAAAGTTAAGGTCTGAGTGAACTCTGGCGTCCACAGTTCAAACAATGACACAATATTACGTAACACTATTAACAGAGTTAATTAGTGATTTGTACACACACACACACACTCTCTCTCTCTCTCTGAACCTAAACAGAACGGTTATTATAACCATAATAATATAAAGTCAATCAGGTAACGAAATACGAGCTTGGATTAAAAACTCGAAATTTTCATACATAATTTTTTACTGAAAGTTGCATTGATACTGCGAGTAAGAAAACTTAGCAATAAAACTATGTTTACAACAGTTTGTAGAATGCCAGTAAGGTATTAATGTGATTTGCAGAACCATTACTATACAGATGATTGAAACACTTCATAGGTTGTCGATCAGTAGCGAAAAGTGATGTTATGATAGCTTATTTCCTATCCTAGATCTGCTGGCTGAGTAAACATACACTTACAGGTTATTTTAAAGAAGGTTGTGTACACAACTGACAATGCATAGAGGCAACTGATAAGAAAACACCTCAGAATTTTACTGTTACATCTTAGGAAGGCATGGAAAACCAAAATCAGTATTGCTAAATGGAGGATAGAGCCAGAATTATCCAGAATGGTTATCGAGGGTGTAACCGTTGCCCACCCTTGATCGTTCAGAATATATTACGGCAGAAGGATGTTTGCTTTTCAGATAAAATATATTTCATAAACATTTAAGTTTCCACTTTCAAACCTTCTACCAAACAAGGAAGGGGTATTGTAAATTTGAAACTTTTGTCTGCCTGTGTGTCTGTCAGAGGCATGGTAGCTCCCGGACGCATGGACAAAATTTAAATTTTTTTTTCGTTGAAAACTAGTTTAAATGTTATGGTTCTTAGAAATTTTGATTATAAGCACTTCAGTCATCTTAAGGTCACTATGTCTTAACACAGTTTGTGTGTGTCTATGGCATCATAGATTCATATTTCATAATATTTTGTAGAGTCTGACTGTTTGTTTTCTTGTTACAGATGATCCCGAGTAGTATGAATATGCCGATTTTGGGACAAGGAGCCGGAGTGTGGCGCACACCCGAGTGTGGCGCTCGCCCGAGTGTGGCGCCCCCCTTCCCATGTTGTGACTTCTCGGCCCCGGCCACCATGTTGGATGACCTTGACATTTAATCGTGACATTGACCTTGACCATGAGTGTCGAATTACCAAAATTTTCCAAAATTTCGAAAATTTCCAAAAAATTAAAAATTTTCAAAAATTCCGAAAAAAAATTCCAAAAAATTCCGAAATAAACATTACCTCCATCTTGTTTCCGGCCGTCATCATGGGGTTTCTTTAAATAAATTTTCGATTTTGCATTCTATTCCAATCCCGCACATATTCAAAAAATAAAATTTTAATAAAAAAACTATTCAATAAAAAACCTTTTTGTATAAAAATTATTTAATAAAATCAACTACCGACACGTCTTACCCGAACAAGCTCCATCGACACACTGATGCACCCCACCACTTTTTACATGTATACATTAACTTTTCCCCCCTCCCCTTACACGACCCATTCCTTTATTGTAATTAGCTGTTAGTCATGTGATGAATTTCCCCCTCCTTCCCCTACTTTCCCCTCTCCACGACACTCATGTTATAACCCGCTCTACATCCCCTCCACCCCCATCTCATAACTTTACCACCACTTTCTTACCCATCGTCTAAACATTATATCCTTTATAATTCCCACTAAAACAGCACGACATCTA
This sequence comes from Medauroidea extradentata, assembly GCA_003012365.1. Taxonomy (NCBI): domain Eukaryota; kingdom Metazoa; phylum Arthropoda; class Insecta; order Phasmatodea; family Phasmatidae; genus Medauroidea; species Medauroidea extradentata. The sequence continues at coordinate 1,696 of PNEQ01038384.1, read as the reverse complement.
GGTCTCTATATAATAGCTAGTCGACCTTAAGTAGTACCGACCATCGAATGAGACTACATATTGTTCAACAATTTCAAAATTACCTTTTTTTATTGTAATAATAATAATTTCAAAACTTTAATTAAATATCATTAATGGATACTATTTAAACATGACTTCTTTCTTAGGTGTATCCGATCGATTCCCAAAAAAAATCAATCAATCAATTACTAAAAATAATTTTCGGTGAATATTTTTTATAACTACACTGACATTATCTCATACAGAACTTCATCGTCTACACTCACACTCCTACCAAATTTGCTACATTTACTTAAATTTCCGAAAAATCAATCATTCATGTTGAAAATAACATGTTTTCAGGAGAGTTACATATGCAAGACTTTTCGACTACTTTCAAAACATAGCGTACATCACCCTATCGAAGAAACAGACAAACAATATCATATTCGTACTACTTATGCTAATCACACAACCCCTACACACTCAAACCAACCATCCTCCCTTCCCCAATACCCCAAACACTTCAGTACAATTACTTTTTTATTATAAATATCTGTAACATGTACAACCGTAGATGCTTTAGCTCCCCCCAACTTTTAACATGTTCATCGTAATCATCTCGTCATATTCTTAATGGACTGATAGACGTATTAATACACCTGAACTCGCGCCCGCACTTCTAACACCCATAGTATAAAATAAACCAAACAGTCCTTATACATACATGTTTTTCGTTTCATACCACCTACTCTACCATGTCAACATGTACTGTAAATCTTGTCACAGAATCAACAAGTGTATCTAGAAGTCATTGACAAATATTCCGGGCTGTTCACATACGAAACAGAAGTTAATGACGGCTCCACCATTAACACATCATTCGTAGTAGGTTCAATTTTCTCCTAAGTTCATTCCATCATCGATCCATGTTGCTTTCCAGGGAGAATATCGTGACCTCTACTTATATGCTATACGTGCATACAGTCTACAGCTCTAACATCAATATGCTGTACGACACTGATTTGCATTACATTTACTTAATCCTATACTCCATACAGCGTATCCACACGCAAATGTCTTGTAGCACTGGAGTCTAGAAGGTATTGACGTCGATTCTCACAAAGTTAAACACGTAACGGTTACAATTTCCTTAAATGACGACTTATAACTACAGGGAAGATACCTTATCGAATACTAACCCGTATACCGTTTCTAGTTGTTGCTTTGTCCAATCCAGATATCCTAGTTTTCTCACTGGTACATACTATGAATAATACTTTAATGTCATCCAACTTCACGCACACATACTTATATTTTTCCATAAATACATGCTTGCTGTAAGAACACACACGAATATTTTCCATCTTCACTGGAGGTGATGTCACCGCTTCGCTATTGAAATATCTCCTCTCCCGTCTACTGCTTTTCGTATACTTACTTCAGTTATTAATATAAAATTTATCTTTTTATCTTATATCCAGTCCTGCAAACATTTTTGTTACCAAATTTCATGTTATTTTCAAGTGTATTCATATATACATTTCACATTTCTTTACTAGCACATAAAATATCGTTTGATAGATAAAGGAAAACAACCCTTTGTAGTTCGTGTCTTGACTCTGTATTTTGTCCCGTAATGCAAACCAAGATACCAAAATTTTTCTCACCTTAAATTACGTCTACGTTTTACTTT
>PNEQ01038383.1:0-16059 GCA_003012365.1 Medauroidea extradentata | reverse complement strand
ATATTACAGCTCATATGTTGCATTCTAAATCATGACAAATTTTTCACATAAAATTTTTTTCATCCTTTTAAACTCCCATTACACTTTACAAAACAACCCTTAATAATGCACATACATGAATATCTTTTCCAGTAACCTTATTTTAAAGCCAGAAATTAAAGCTATAACTGGTGCCAAATTGAAAATTTGGTTGAACCGCGCCCTTAAACCTGTCGCATTCAAACATGGTTATATTCAGACATTGACAATACAAATGCAGCCAATCTATCAAACTTACAAAGGCATTGTTTTCACTCGCTATCTCTGGTTTGCCATTGGCAAGGTGTAGAGTAGCAAAATAACAACTCATAAGCGATTCACACAGGGGCGTCATTTCAGGTTTTTCTTAGGGGGAAGCAAGATTTTTTTTTTGCGACAGTGCCCTTGTCACATGTTTTTATATTATTTAAGCTTGTATTAATTATGAACTTCAATAATATAACTTCAGTTTTATGTGCTTAAGTTAGCATTATTTAAATAACAAAATACAAAAAATATATTGTATACACTTAAAATTCAAAATCCAGGAGGGGGCATTTGCGCCCCCCCCCCTTCCTGAACCACCAACTGACGCCCTTGGTTCACATAAATATTTACTTCCATTGAATGTCCCTGTTTCTCGCAGTCGTCGATCGACTTTGGCAAAGGTCACATGGCATTGTAGCCTAACGGTAGGAAACAGCTCGGCGTAGATACGCCTCGCTTCATTCCCATTGCCATTTGCCGCTCCGTAACAGCGGTGCATGTCTGCAAACTCGACATTCGTGTACCGTTGTAAAACTGTTATTTTACTAGGTTTTACACGTGATTTATTTAATAGTGGTTGTGTGGCTGTAGCCAGAGTTGGGCACTCTATACTGAATTTATTTAAGTGGTTAAGTTAAGGGTGGGTGTTAAGGTTAAATGATATATATATTAAAATAATTATGTAACTTTACTCTACACAAGTTAGTTACAAAATACTACACGGTTGTAATACATAATTTAGGCTGGAGGGGAGCGGCTGTTTAAATAATAACTTGTTCTACTCTATGAAGGGGCGTCCCTTTGGACAGCTTAGACCTCACCGTTAACATGATGCCGGAGGCTGGTGATTGTGTCGGCTATCGACGGACGGCGGCACGTCGTGGGTCTCGACCCAGGACCATCCTGGCGAGTGGTGACAGCTGGAAGGCTTGAAGGAGACAGACCCCGATTCCCCCGATACATAGCGTTATATGACACACTTCAGTGCCGGTGGGGAGAATCGCTGAGGCCTTTGTCTTGTGCAACCCCTGAACTGATTGCACTGCCGTCGTCGCTAGCCCGTCCTCCAGGCGAGGCTCTTGGTAATTATAACATTACCCCCAATGTTTCCAAAATGATACGTCCCCGTATCATAAGGATTGGTAGGATCTTGAGGTAGCAAGCAACCTGTATATGGTTCAGTATGTGCTCTGGCAGTATTGTGGCAGTAGGATACGGAATACGGTTGCTTCTTCGGACGGAAAGGAAAATTTTTAGTGAAGGAAAAACTATGGCAGATGGACAGCTAAACGTAAAGGATCTGCCTTCGTCTCTTGTAATTCTGCTGTCTGCATTAGTCAGCGCCGAGCTTCGTTGTACTGCTGAAGGTGAAGGTTTGAAGAGTGGCCTTGGGTTATAGCTATGACGTGCAAATCTTCTTTCGCGAACGCGGCAGACTATTACGAGTGTAGGTCGCGATACACGCAGCCTTTTCTTGACGGTAACTGTTCTGAATGTCCATGTATTGGTGGGTCTAACTAGTTTGCCTAGTAACATTTAGTTCAGTTAACAGAAAAATTGAAATTATGACGCATACAATTTACATTAAAATATTTTTAAAAAATAGAATATAATTTGCGCTCCCCTTGCACAAAGAGTGTTAAATTTTGCTGAAAAATTTAACAAGGTTATCACAGTTTACTACTTTCTAAACTTACAGATCGGTGTATTAACTATATCTAATGGCCATGATAAGGTTTTAGGGCGTGGATTGAGACGGAATAGTTTGAAATTTAGGAGTGTATTAAATTATTACTGTAATAAATGTGTAAAAAATTCATTTATAGAAACGTTAAAATTTGGTGCACCATTCGTCCTAAATTTCAATGTAAGGGATAGGATTACAAGGAACTTACACTGACTTAACACTAAATAACCTAATGTACTATTATAACTTTTATTTCTGTTTTAACCAATGTGTGATGATATTAACTGGTATTCTTATATCTAAGTTACAACATTTTTTTCATTCGTCACTACCCGATACTATTGTTCTCAATATAAATTACGTTTTATGTCTAATATGTTTTTAATATATTTTCAAGTGATTCTAAAATACACATTTTTGTAATATGAATGATAAATGTTCCAAGCGAAATACATCGTTTTTTTTTTTTAAATTACGGGTTACAAATGTTTTTAACAGAAATTCTTAACCATTTACTAATATTTATTTGTCGTTTGTTCTTTCTTCGCGTTTTAGGCCTTTTTCTGAATAATTTATAGTATTGTATTACTTTAATAATAGCTTAAATATTATATTAACTTCAAAACAATCCTGTGGTACATGTATTAAGTAAAATGTGTCATTTTTAACTGAATAAATATAATTTTTCTTACGTGAGCTCACGTGTGTATATTTAGATATCATTCACAAATAAATAAATAAAAATTATTCATTATATACTTGATATTTGAAATACAATACTTTGCGGAGAATGAATGTTTTCTCTTAAATTGTTCTTAATGCTGTTTTACATGCGTTTGAGATAGATTGCCGAAGAAAAAATTTTCTCTTGTTTGTATTGTGTTATGTGTGTAATTGTTTTTGTGTAACGGTCGACCGTGATGTGTTTGTAAGTATAGAACTGCTGGTGTTATCTGAGACTGTAGAAAGCATACGTGGAGTGAGAGAACCTGGTGTGAGCGGTTAGAGGCTAGCAGAAAGTTGTGGTAGGTAATGTCTGTTGGCTCAGGTCAATGTTGGCAGCGCTGCTTTTGTCTTCGCCGGCTGTTGTCGGATGACCATAGGTCAATGTTCTGTAGGCATCAATCTGTATCTGACCTGGTTGTAGTGTCTGATGACCTGCAACTTAAAATACTGGCCTTAGTTCATGTACTAATTTTTTTCTGAAATTTTGTCTTTAAAAAATACAGACATTCATTTAGTTACTACACATTGGTATAAACTTTAGTAATTTTATTTATTTATTAGGTATGTAAAAACTCTCCCTCCTTATTACGTCACAAAATTTATAATTTAATGTCCGAAATTGGTCTGCTCCTACTGATATATTACTGAGTGGAAATGTAATATTATTATTAATACTATACGATGCCGTCACTGTATTGATTTGTTAAATATCCTACAAAGAAATTATTTTACGAATAAATTACAGTTTAAATTAATTTATATTTGCTACTGTGTGTTCGCCTGCTGAAACATTTATTATGTTATTATCATTAAATTTATTTTAACCGTACCTATGGAACATTGCGATAGGTATATTAATATTACCTACTGTGTGTGCGTATAACGGAATATTTATTATTTTAGTATAAAATTGTAACTGAACATCTGGATCACTGTGATAGGTTTATTAATATTACCTACTATGTGTTCGCCTGCTGGAACATTTTTTATTTTATTATGATTAACTTATTTTAACTGAACGTGTAGATCACTGTGATAAGTATATCAATATTTCCTACTGAGTGTGCGTATACCGGATTATTTATTATTTAATTTTTAAATTTATTTTAACTGAACATATAGATCACTGAGATAAGTATACTTGTTGTAACATAATTATTATACTCATATATAGGCTTAAGCAGTCAGGGGAAAAAGACAGATAGATATAAGAAAATATACATAAGAAAAGTACTTGAGATAAGTAATATATAGTAATTAACAAAAACTAAAAACAATATACTCGGACACGAAAACTACAGTACACTCATGACTCATTTCAGAAGGGCGACCAGAGTACTCAGGTACCTGGACATAGACAATGTGTCGCTTGCCTACCCCTACATTGACAAGGGCTCCCAACGCACCCATGGACGTACCCTATGGTCTGATTAGCCACAGCACCAATAGGGCACAAAGGTGGTCTCTCTATGGAAGGGCACCACTCCTCCCTGAGACCAAGATCGCACTTCACTAAGCGCAATTCGCCAACGATAGAAAAGAGAAAGGAAAAAAATACCATCTAAAATGAGTGACTAAACCCTGAAAACATAAATCCCGTTATGTCAAACGAACTGAAGAAAGTTTGAGTTTAACATAACGAATATCATTCCAAGTGAATTATTATCAGTTATGGTATCGGGAAGGGGATACTTATAATTGTGCGTGCTGTTCATGATTATTAATTTACTGTATGTAAAGTGGATATTAACACTGCTTGTACTATTTAAAATGCTACAAACAACTAATGTGTGCTGGACTGTGTATTATTATTAAAATTGAATTATTCTAATTACTACAATCTATTTAAATTATTTAATAAGTATGATGTGATATATAAAGAGTAAGATATTTAACTGTATACTTTATCCCATATCTGAAATGCTGAGTAAAAAGTAGTAAGAGAAAGTTATATAAAGAGAAGTACGTATTCAAGAGAAACTACCGGACGAACACAAGCGAAAAATTGGCTCTCTAGCTCACCATAGGGGACCAGAAGCTAGTCGTACTCAGGTACAACTGTCCAAATATCAACTGTGTCGCAATCATGGACCCACAGCTGAAAGTCCAAACTGCTCCTACTGCCAGCTCGGCCAGTAGAGCAAAAGGGGCGGTCCCTCTACCCGCAGAGACCAAATTCGCACGCCGGACGCGCAAATCTAAGAAAAATAAAGAAAAGAGAAGAAGGGATCTCCTAATGGCGAGAACTCACTCTACTGTATAGGTTCCTACCTCACAGTTCTAACACCCGTTATATCAATCATTGCTGCTGCTGTAACAGGTGTTTTACGTCTGCTACCTCAAGATTGGCTAAGTCCTGGACCACAGTTCTGAATGAACATAACGACTCTCATTCTTAGTACTTGTGTTGCCTCATCTCTCTTAAGTGAAAGTGATAGTGAAAGGATAATGAAATGATATTAAAGTGGAAAGAATAACTGAACATCTTCTAACGTATGGGACGGTCACGTAAAGTTAAGTTTGTAAACATGCCTCGCATCACCGCTCGACTAAGTTGGTAGCCGTGTAGCTTAGTTGCGAATTCATTGTAAGTGGGCTGCCACACTGCTGTGTGTGCAGGCGTGCGCGCGAACTGGAAGAAGCTACTGTATGAACTCTGCCTTCCATATGGCAGCGAAATATTAATATAATGAACTATTGAAAATCAATTAAATGACTGTGAAAATTACAACTGCATTACATTAAGAAAATTACAGGACTCGCGGTAGCGACCAAATAATTACTACTGAAATATTAACTGTGCTTTAAAATTGATGTACGTTTTAGCTTTTATATTAAATGCTGAACGTGATAATTAACTATTCTACTGAAATTACGTAATTACGGCACACACAGAGGAATTATTAAGATATGAATGCATTAAAATGTCTTAAAAAGAAAGTTTGCAATAAATTTATTTAATTATTTTAAATTGCTATAGTAACTGTATTATTAAATCTCAGAAGTTATTTAATGCTTGAACTATTAAAATCATGTTTTAACAGCAACTAAAATGGAATATTTTATTATCATAATAATTTTTTTGTTTCAACAGAACTTTTAACATTCTAACTAAGAAATTATACTGGTTAGATGGGTGGAGAAATTAATTCAATTAATCAAAGTAATTAATTAATTGGGGGATGGAGGTTGATTTGAATTTGCTGCTACGGGATTAATTTAAACATTTTATCATTAAGGTAGGTGGGTGGGGAAATTAACTAAATTAAACACAGTTAATTAATTGGGGGACGGAGGTTGTTTTAAATTACCTTGCTACGGAATCAATTTAATCATTCTATCATTAAGGTGGGTGGGTGGGGAAATTAATAAAATTAATAATTTGACTAAATTTTAAGTTGATTAATTTGGGGGGGGGGGATGGTGGCTTGGCTGTGAGAGGTGAGGAGCGAAAGGCGCCTGCACCAGTGTTGTAAAACTGTTATTTTACTAGGTTTTACACATGATTTATTTAATGGTGGTTGGGTGGCTGTAGCCAGAGGTTGGCACTCTATACTGAAACTATTTAAGTGGTTAAGTTAAGGGTGAGTGTTAAGGTTAAATGATATATCGTTGGTTTACTTATAGAACCTCGTAAGTCCGGATTTTCCAAATTTTGTATTCCAGGTGAATTTGGTGCTAATTTTCACGGCGCTTCTAGTGTTAAAATCTGCTAAATCTGCTGTACATTAGCTTTCTTCTATGCTCAAATTAAAAAAACCACGTATCTATGGTGTAACATGACTGTGAAGATTTTCTTTTCGCTCTCCTGTAAAATTTACTGAAATTAACTTACGAGGTTTTAGAAGTAAGCCAACGATATATTAATATAATTATGTTGCTTTACTCTACACAAGTTAGTTACAAAATACTACACGGTTGTACTACATAATTTAGGCTGGAGGGGAGCGGCTGTTTAAATAATTACGTTGTTCTACTCTATGATAAGTGACCCATTGGACACCTTAGACCTCACCGTTAGCATGATGCCGGAGGCTGATGATTATGTCGGCTATCGACGGACGGCGGCACCTCGTGGGTCTCGGGTAGGTGGTGACGGCTGGAAGACTTGAAGGAGACAGACCCCAATTCCCCGGATACATTACATTATATTGCCACACTTCAGTGCCGGTGGGGAGAATCGCTGAGGTCCTTGTCTCGTGCAACCCTTGACCTGATTGCACTGCCGTCGTCACTAGCCCGTCCTCCAGGCGAGGCTCTTACTAATCATAACAGTACTGATTCATTTTGGACAAACAATCAGTGAACACCTCTTAATGTCTTTGTGTTGCCACCTGAAGACCAGTAGGTTACTTGAAACGTGCGAAACCCAGTGACCGTGCGAGCCGGGTCGAACGCTCCAAAGCAGCTGCACTGTCTCAGTTTGTTAACGTTAGCGAATGTAGTCAGAAGCTAGGCGCTGCAGATTGACTGTCTCCACTCTCAACAAGTCCGCAGCACGACACCTCAAATGCGCACAACGAACGCGTCGAAGGTTTCAAACTCCCTCACCCTGCCCCTCGCAACTAATAAAAACACGGACAAAAAACCGAAGGGACAGACGAATGCGAGATTCGAACCAGGGACCGCTGGTTCTCGACTTGCACCCGCTAGCTATGAGCTTTGCTTCTCTCGTGAGAGCAGGACTGATTAACTTGGATAACGTCACGTGACTGCGGTGCGCGTGTGACCTCGAATTCAATTTTGTAAACCATTTTTGGGGCATTTCCCGACTTTTCCGACCCCAAGTGTCTTATTTTAAAGGAAGTGTCACGATGTCATCTACGTCACTGTGAAAAGCTTTAAACTGACTTATGAATCATACTGTATATGATGGCATGAAAGATTGTGGCAGTAGTAGCAAAATGCACACTCTTATTTTCACAGAAAAATATAAGTTATTTTAATAGTATATTGTTTTTGTTTTATTTAATTAACTTTTACAAACATTACATCTAATATTTTATGTATCCCTTTTATAAAAAATTTCATTATTAATTTTGAATACATTCCAAAAATTTGTCATTTTGTTTCAAATTTGTAATTTTTTAATTGGTTCTTAATTAGTTGGTAAGATTTGTAGGTTCTCGTACAAGACCGTTTAAATGTATTAATATATTTTTTTTTTCGTTCCTAGGGTATACATTTTTTCCCTCCTATATTAAGTTTGTTGTTTATTTAATTGTTATATAATCACCACTTTGTTTAAGAAATTTAATAAAGATACTTTCATTTGTTTGAAATTTCCAGATGGTGGAGGGTTCACCCCCTCTGAGCAAATACAATAACGAAGAAATCATACAGCATATTTTTGATAAAATAAAGAAACCCAAATATATTTTAGCCAATTTCATAAATTGAAATGAAAAAACTCAGCCAAAAAATTTTAAAACCAATTTCCTAAATTTAAATGAAAAATATTCCCCCAATAATAGTTTCTTGTTCTAGAACCTCTAGAACCTGCAAATCTTACCTACTCACTTACAAACGCTTCGTCCGTCAAAACATTCATCGTTAGCAACCATGCTTCCCAACCCCATAGCCTTTCCTAACACTACTGTTAGATTTTGGCCTAAATACTTCGAATAATTTTTCCTTTCGGCTGTGTAAAATATATGTCTAGAGTTACAAGAGAGGAGAAATTAAATGGCATGGTAACATGTTAATGTGAACGAACTGGCAACGTGGGGAACTGTCGTCGTTTTATTTAAACTTTGATACGTATAGAGCGAATTACAAGGACATGGATTGGTCAGATATCCCTCGGTCACAATTTTAAAAAGTGAACTACGAATTGTATAGCGTTTACAACGAAGGTTCACCACTACATAGGAAAGTCTTGTTTTGCAGTTTTCCGCCATAAATTATATGTGAGCAATACTCAAGTCAAACAACAGCTCAGGTACCGCTTTGCTTCTTGACATTAATGTCGCAGTATTTGTCGTACGTACGATAACAAATTGCCAGGTGCCTGGTGTTTATTTACTTCATTCGTGGATAATACAGAAAACACAATACTCTTCTCCTGCTGAAATTCAATTGATAAAAGCCTCATCATCGTCAGGTCTGATGACCAAGCTACTTAATCTGTACTACAATTATGTTGATCTTGCATACATCGTGCTGTATTACACGCAACATAGAGGTACTCTGACACAATTTTGTGCCATGTTTCATGGCTAACCTTTATTCGTACTGCGAGTTGGCAAATGCCAAAGGGCCTTTTCTTTATATTGCTGCTAGTTCTGCTAGTTTTATGTTGACCAGCATATTCGTAATCCTCATAGTTTTCCTCTGTGCAAAGGGTTGATGATACCACTAATTCGTAAGTATGTTCCTTACTTAATTGTTGACGTATATGTGTATTATAATGTTTCCATAATAAAACTGTGTGACGTTTGCAGAACTTCATGACTTTAAATTGCTCTTAGGAAGTATTACAGATACCACATCTTTTACTAAGTTTCCCTCATAACTGAGGCCGTCATCCACTTACACAGATCTAAATGAAAGCGCCTGGTAAAACCATCTCAAGTGCTCTGCATTTTACACTATGTGTTTGTTCATCATTGTGCGTAGTGACAGTTTCACTCGGGGCGCACGAACATGCTGACTGTGTAAGAGAATCTGTCTTCACTGGATATCAACAATGTATAATTATTTGCAATTCAATGGCTATAGTAAAAGGAATGTGAACAAATTCTAAATACGTTTATTCATGAAAAATTTTATTATTGTGGCCACCCACCATTGTAGTATTACATCGCCCCAGAAATCTTAGCAAGAGACTAATAAAAACAAACTATGAAATACGAAAAATGTGAAAACAAGCCAAGATGGCTGTAGTCAACACATCCATAAACCAAAACAACAGAACATGAAATATCCCGTAAGCAATTAGTCAACGACAAATAAAGGAAAAAAATAATAATAACAATGATAAACAACCAAAACTAAAAATCGAAATAGAAAACAAACTAACATGCAAAAACTCAGGACATCACAATTAAGACAGCACAGACAATACTGGAACGAATACAATAATGGACACAAGACAGGATAACAACGACGACGTCACAGACAACCGCAACTAGACGACACATGTGTGTGGCCCGGGGAAGGAGCGGGACTAAGTGCGTCTCAGGGCTGAGCCCCATACGCCTACAAGGGGGAAGTTTCATGCAGAGGAGGCATGCATCGCGGCAGAGAGGGATTGGGCACACATGGCCGCGATTGGGGCCATGTCTACCTCCCTAAGTGTACCTATAGATAAGCCATGCTCTAATAAGAGAGAGGGAAAAACCGGCATAGTACCGTAAAAACCCTCTCGACAGAATAGGAGTGTAACCACTCAGCAGTTACGTGCATAAAAAATAAAAATGGCACTGGAAAAGTAGGAAGGTCCAGGTTGTTAGTAGAGTTGTGAAGTAAGAGTGCGGCTGGGGGGGCGGGAACTGTATTTGTTTTCTTTTTTTTCCTTTTCTTTTGTTTTAGGAGGGCACTGGTTTTAACCAGGGCACTGTGGGCTAGCACAATGCACTGGTGGAGGACGAGGTTTTAAAGGCGCCTCGTCCCCCCGTATCTCCAGGAGATACCTGAAACAAACTTAAAAATACACAAATTAGTACACTTAACTAGCTCACTGGCAAACCTGATGAGCTAGCATAAAATTTAAAATAATTGCGTGGCTAAAATAATATATTTAATACATTTTTTTCGGGCCTCGTGCTAAGCACAGAAAGATCTGTGCCAGAAGCTGCCCTCTGATTGGCTGTTAGTGATCCTGCCGGCAAATCACAGCTCCGGCCGATCACTGGCCTCAGCCGTTCCGGACCTACAGAAAACACCAGAGCTAACTTACAGTTAGCAATTACTATGAATAAAAGTGTTAGTTTGCGAGTGTAAAATATAATAATAATTAGCTAAATGAATAAAATATAGCAATGTAATTTCAACAGCGGCGCTGCCACGTGAGCCATAGGCTGTACAGTGTATATTATGCCATACGCTGTGAAATACATAGTGCTTCGCAGTGTTGTTTTATTGAACAAAATCTTGATATAGCGAAAAATATTACGTGTTACCCCAGGTTTCCCTTGTAAGTGTAACTTGTAATTGTTTTGTGTATTTGTGCGGCTCCTGCCATGCATACTCAGGCCGGTACTGGGGCTGAAGGCTTCCAGACGGGCCTAAGCAGCATGACAGGTGGTGATGTCAGCCCTCGTCAGCACAGGCAGAAAGCTCCTAAAGCGGGCCGTGCCAAACCTGATGCCTAGAGGGGAGGTGTGTGGGTGACTTATAATTAATACCCGATTAAGAGTAGCGAACATATTACTGTTTAAGGGCTTTCAATTAGCAAAATTACCAGCTAATTAATAAAATAATAACTATTAGCTGCGCAGGCGCTAGGGCGAGTCGCGAGACAGTGTATTTCATGTTCCGGACCTCGCGAGAGTTTAGAAAACCGCGAGTAGGTCGCGGGGCAGGGGCCCTGCGAGTGGCCGGGGCTCCGGCCAATCACAGCGCCCGCTGGTTCCGAACCGAGAAAGACTAAGGAGGCCTATGCGCTAGAAGCGATTGTGGTCGCTTATAACGCTGATTTTCTTCAGGATCGTAATCCCCAAGGCTTGCAATTAATGGATTTGGATTATTATGGCTATTAGCATAAAATTGTTCTGCCATTTTACAGAAAACGTCTTGCAGCAGTTCTTGTTTAAGCTCTGCATGCAAGTATCTAATATAGGTGTGTACCTAGGTACATCTGTCGCAATTCTGAGACATTTATTTTGTAACACTTTCAAAGTACGAGTGTGCGATTTCGCGCAATAAGCCCATGCTGGAGCTGCGTAAGTTAAAATGGAACGGATCATTGTGTTTTTTAAATTAAAAGTCCGTTTTTCAGCTTACGGCTGGAGTTACGATTTGTCATTGGATAAAGTACCGGCATACGAGCATAAGCAGGGTTTCTCTTGCTTTCATCATGGCTTCGCAATGTCAGCCTTTTATCCAGTATTACGCCTAAATATTTCACTTCATTTTTGTAAGGAATATCCTCATTAAACAAAGTGAGACGGAGAATATTGGCAGGGATGTGTCGGCGTGTGTAAACCAAAGCTTCGCATTTGACTACATTAATTTTTGTTCACCACAGGTGAAAATAATTTTCTATAGCTCATTGAGCATTTCCTGGGCTTGCCGAGTTGCGATCTCGGCACTTCTGGATCGCGTGCATATAACTGTGTCGTCGGCATACACACCTAGGTTCATGTTCCAATTAGGGGGCCGCGGAATATCGCTAGTATATATAAGTTATAAAGTACAGGGCCGAATATGCTGCCTTGGGGTACTCCTGCCCTAATTTCTTTAAAATCTGAGGCCGCTCCGTCAATAGTTACGGCAAAGGAGCGCCTATCTAAATAGGAGGCAATGATTTTAATGCAACATTCGGGGAAATGTTTCTCATACATTTCATAAAGTAGTCCAGCATGATACACCCTGTCAAATGCTTTCTCTACATCAAGAAAGACTGCTACTGAATATTGTCGCCAGTTAAAAGTTGTAGTTATGTGTTCAGTTAGTCTGACTAACTGATGAACAGTGGAATGCTTTTTCTAAAGTCAAATAGCTCATCAGGAAAGATATTCGCGTTTTGAATGTGAGTATCGAGGCGGCGCAGCAGAACACATGGTTGCACCTTTGAGAGCGTACTTAAGAGGTTTATGGGGCGGTAATTTTGTGGCACGGTCTGATCCTTGCCAGGCTTTGGAAAAACAGTAACATTGGCACGTTTCCAGGACGTGGGGAAGTGCGCAAGTGTCATACTTGCATTTATACACTTAGCCAGAGCCTCCAGTGTAGACTGTGGCAGTTGTTTTAGCACTATAGCTTGTAGGGTATCGAACCCAGGTGCTTTGCGGGGCTTCGTACGTTTAATTATACATTTTACCTCGTCGGCATGCGTAAATTCTGGTTCGTCAGCGAAGTCGCACTCGCAGGTCCCTATATATGCGAGCCACATGAGCTGGATCACAGGGTTGGATGTTCGGTATAAAAACCGTTTCTAAATGATTAGTTACAGCCGCTGCTTTTTGCTGGGGCGTGTAGGCAGTACCTGCTATGCCTTGAAGAGGCGGGATTGGATTACGCTTATTTGTAAGCGCTTTTGTTAAGTGCCAAAGACTTATCTTTAGTGGAGAGACTGGATAATTTATTATTCCACTGGTATGTCTGCCAGTGGGTAGTTTCTAAGTTAATTTGCTCTCTAAGTGCATTTATTTGTGTTCTGAGTTGCCCTGTTCTACCTCGCGAGTAGCGCCTGCGCAGGCGATTTTTATAGTGATCAGCTGCCGAATATTATCAGGCAGCGAATCACTATGGGGCTTTGGGGTCTTTTCAGGGACAAATTGGCTAGTACCTGATTGAATTAGCTCTGTGATATGGTCAATCGCAGAGTCTAATTCGCCGGGGGTGCTAACAGGATCTGGTAGATTAATTTCCTCGTCCAGGTACTCTTGGAATGCTTCCCAGTTTGCGTGTTTATAATCTTTAATTTTTCTAATTAGCCTTTCATTTGTTTCCAGTTGATCAAAATTTAAGTGGACAGGGTAATGGTCCAAGGCCAATTCATGTATGACTTCTAATGTAAAGGTCAAATCAAGCCCTTTACATATTGCAAAATCTAAAATATCAGGCTGGTGATTTGCCTGTGTAGGTTCAAATGTTGGTTCGTCGGGCGCATGAATTAAGTAATTGTGCCTGGTTTGGTGATTAAATAATGTATTTCCATTGGCTGTCTGCGCACTGCAGCTCCAGGTGGGGTGTTCTGCATTCAGGTCGCCAACAGCCAATAGAATGGGGGATATGTTTATTAATTCATTTAAATCCGCGCGCAAAAGTGTGCGCCTAGGTGGACAGTAAATTAAGTAGAGAGAAACTTGCTGGCCGCCGAGTTTTAAATTAATTTCCACGGCTTCAAATATGTTTAATTGAGGCTGTTTTGCTGCATGGCAGTTTATTGTGTTTTTAATTAAAATTAAAACACCGCCTCTTGCATTATTTTCTCTGTCCCTCCTAAAACAAGAGTAACCTGGGACAGAGAAGCGATGTTGTGGGCGTTAATGTGTCTCATTAATTGCCGCGATTTGTACCTGGTGGCGAGTCAAGTAATATATTAGCTCGTGGTTCTTATTCCGGATGCCTGCTGCATTCCAGAACACGATTTTGGCAATGGAAGGGGGCCTAGTTGCAGGTCTATTATCCTGCCTAGGGAGTGGCATTGGGTTGGGCCATTTTCCTGGCAGACAAGGCAAAGCCCATCGTGGCCTTGCACTTGTCCTCCAGGGCGCTGTTGGATCTAGCCAGATTGCTAACAAGTGGAACAGCTGTGTGCACAGCTCGGGGTCTTGCTGAACCTTAGGGCTCTGGGCAAATTGTTTTTCAATAGTCGAGAAAATAGAAGGGGACAGGACAGTTGTCTCTGCTGGCATTCTAGGCCATTTCTAGAGCCTTTATGCTTTCGGTGAAAACTGAAAATAATTGGACTGTATTTATAGTCTTTAGCTCTTATCCTAGCGCAACCAATGGTAGTCGAGGTCTCTCCTGATTGGTTGAGCCACTTCGCAAATAATTTTGTTCTGGGACGACATAATACATTAATACTGCAATGGCGTATGTCCATATTAATACTGTTTGATATCCTGTCTCATTGCAAGAATCATTCAAATACATTAACGTTTATTCATCTCTTTCTTACCTCTCTCATTCTCTATAATTAGCTATATAGAAGACACAATCCAAAATATTATTCCAATGTGAGTAGATGGAAAATGTATGTACTGGGACAGGGGTGTGGGGTGGGGGACTGGGGGACTTTTACGGCGGCCATCTTGGATGACATCACCCGGCCGCCATCTTGGATGACCTTGACCTTTTGCAGTCGCCATCTTGGATTGCATCACTTTTTCTAGAATTTTCTACTCTGTCATTCCATCTGCTCCCCATTCCAATCCCCCTGCTATGGCTCTCCTTCCTTCTGCTCTGTCATTCCATCTTGTCCCCACCCCTGCTCTGGCTCCCCAGCCCAACCCCCCCTGCTCAGATCTGATGAATCGACCATGGCCAGTCATGGCTCATGCTTTGTCATTCCATCTTGTCCCCACCCCTGCTCTGGCTCCCCAGCCCAATCCCCCCTGCTCAGATCTGATGAATCGACCATGGCCAGTCATGGCTCATGCTGTGTCATTCCATCTTGTCCCCACCCCTGCTCTGGCTCCCCAGCCCAATCCCCCCTGCTCAGATCTGATGAATCGACCATAGCCAGTCATGGCTCATGCTCTGTCATTCCATCTCTCCCGAAGAATCGACCATGGCCTGTTGACTCCCCAAACCAACACCCATCCATTTGTCGTTCTACTCATGCTCTGTCATTTCATGGCTCCCCAGACCAACACCCCTTCTCATATTCTAGAATTTTATACTCTTGCTCTGTCATTCCATCTGGTCCCCATACCAATCCTCCCAGCCATGAACTTTCTACTCTTGCTCCATCATTCCACATTCTCAGCTCCCCAGACCAATCTCCCTTGCTCTAGAATTTTATTCTCATGCTCTGTCATTCAATCTGGTCCCCTCCTATGTGATTCTCTTGGTACACAGCATAATCCTCTCTGTAGAGTCAGTCAACCCTGGCAAGCACTGAGATACTACAAATTGCGAGAATCCAAGACAGAGCTATGACATTCATAATTTTTTCAGTTTTTTTAAACCTTGTAATAGTGTGCTATGTAAATATTGATTGCATGTACATGGAGATTGCGAGAGTCCAATACAGAGCTATGACATTCATAACTATTTCAGTTTCCAGTGTGCTATGTAAATATTGATTGCGTGTACATGGAGAATATGAGAGCCCAAGACAGAGCTATGACATTCATCAGTTTTTTTAAACCTTTTGCAATAGTGTGCTATATTGCGTGTACATGGACTGTTGCATCTGATGCTCTTTAAGAAAAGTTATGACAGGCATATGAAATAACGTCTCACAAACACACATTGTTAAGTTTAAAGAAAATCACATTTATTAAATTACTATTTACACAATATACAAAAAAAACACTATTACTCCCGAGTCGGCTGGGCAGGTCCTTGCCCTACCAATGTCCTGAGGTGGACAAGGACTTCCTCCTGGAAGTGAGCTGTGGCGGTGTGGCGGATCTCTGCTATGGCATGCTGGGCTTGCAGTTGGAGCCGCAGGTCCAGGATCTCCTCCTGCTGACCCCGAACCTGGGCCCGCAGCGCAGCGATCTCTCGCCTGACCTCCTCCC
>PNEQ01038380.1:0-43247 GCA_003012365.1 Medauroidea extradentata | reverse complement strand
GGCATCTTTTGGGATGGGGTCTAGGTTCCTCACCCGTTCCAGAAAGTGACCTGTGTCCCTAATGTACGATGGGAGCTGTCGAACCCAGGGTTGGAGGTGGGCATCTAGGAGTGCTGAGATTCTCTCAGTAGAGCTTCCACATCCTGATACAGTAGGGCATCCTGGAGGTGGCCATTGCTGTTTGTGGATATTTGGCAGCTGGTATAGGACAGGTGTGGCTGGTGTTTCTGAAGTTAGCTGTTTGACGAATTTGGGTGAGAGGCCTTGAAGTGGGCCTTGAGTAGTTAGGAATTGGTTTATCTTTTTTGAAAAATTTCGGGTAAGTGTCTTCTTGGAGAAGTCAATAGTTGGAAGGGGTATTTAGCTGTTTCTTGGCTTTTGTCCATCTTGTTGAGCATGACTGTTGTGGATCCTTTATCTGCTGGTAAAATCATAATGTCTTGGTTGTTCTTGAGACTGTTGATATTTCTTCTTGCTGATGGAGTGATGTTAGTGTGGTTGGGAAGTGAATTAGCAAAGGAAGGGTCTGCTACATTTGCCAGTATGTAGGAGATTAATTGTTCCAGGGGATGAGAAGGCGGCAGGGGAGGGGCGTGCAAACTTAATTAGGCTGAGTCTATGGCTTTGTCATCATTCTGAGTAGTGGTGATATTGACGAAGAAATTTTTGAGCTGGAAGTTGTGTGTGTCTTGTAGAGTCACTAATACCACCACTAGCAGGCTAGTCAGTAATCACTTCTTTAGTTTGGGTTATTTGTATATAGGTATGTGCAGGGTAACTATTGTGGAGTCACTAATACCACCACTAGCAGCCAATAAGTAATGACTTCTTTAGTTTGGGTTGTTTGTATATAGGTATGTGCAGGGTAACTAATGTGGAGTCACTAATACCACCACTAGCAGGCTAGTAAGTAATCACTTCTTTAGTTTGGGTTGTTTGTATATAGGTATGGGCAGGGTAACTATTGTTTAGTCAGTAATACCACCACTAGCAGGCTAGTAAGTTACTGCACACCAGTTTAGTTACTTGTGCATAGAGGCAACATGACACTGCATGCCAGTTTATCTCCTTGTGCATAGAGGCAACATATAACTGCGTGCCAGTTTAGCCTCAGGTTCATAGTAGCAACATGGCACTGCGTGCCAGTTTATTTCCTTGTGCATAGATGCAACATAGAACTGCATGCCAGTTTAGCTCCTTGTGCATAGAGAGAACATGATAGTGCACACCAGTTTAGCTCCTTGTGCATTGAAGGAACATGGCACTATGCGCATGTGTCTGATGTCTAATTCCTGCTTTGTTTTGTTAAATAGGGGACCCAATTTTGGTGTAGCCCCTCAGCAAGAAAACTGTAAATCCGTGACTGTTTACGCCAATGAGAGTTTTGTGTCTACTAACCTTTACCAAGTTTAGCTTCCAGCGGACACTACTTTTGCAGTGTGGCGGAGTACCAATAAGACAATAGTGAGTCTTTCCATGTTTCCACCCACGACTATGGTGCCATGGTCATACATCTTACATTAGGTGCAAGTAGTGGTCAGTGGCAGATGGGCTTAGGTGTGCCTCATGGTCCAAAACTCTAGTAAAGGAGACGGGAGAGTCCCTAGATTGCTTGGTGAGAGCCGGGCACTAGACTACTGATTCACTGCTGAAGCTGTGAGAAACATACTCACTCTTCCTTCCACTCTTGACATCCCTCAGTATATAACTCAACCTTCTTCTCTCCCTCCCCCTTCCCCCCGTCTTGCCGCTGCCTTTAGTATGTATATATTTATATTTACTTTCAGATTAGTTGTAGATAATCAATCAATTAAAATTTTGTTACAAAACAATACATTTCTTTAACTAATGAGTCTAATTTTTTTTATAATGGGTGCAAATTAACTCAAAGTTAAAAAATGGTAACGTAAATTTATGATATAGAACTTTTAATTTGTGAATGATATGCTTTCTTCTGACTTGGTGGACTGGATGTATTCTCATAACCTTACTTTTTCTCTTCAGGAAGTTGGCTCAAAATGTTTAGATTTAGGTTGATTAAACAAAGTGAAAATAAATTGATTCATGTATGATTTTCAATTAAACAGCAGCACTGTATTTTAGTATTACTTGTGTTTGTTAATCATAGCAATATTTTGTTGTCATTCACATTTACTGTAAACTCCAGATTTTTTAAACAAAAACATATTGGTTGAAATTTACATTTTGAAAGTTTGTGTTCGTAAAAACAAACTGATGTAAAGTATGTTTCAGATATTCATCTTCATTTGCTAGTTTAACCTTTATCAGGTTGGCTTTTTCTATATTAAAGGTGGTGGACCTTTAATATATTACATTTGTGTCAAAAAACTTTTCAACTTTCACATAGGCTATCAGATAACATGTCATTTCCAAAAATAAAAATAAAAAAATTTAGGTCTCATAATGTGTGCTTAATCATTCATCAATGTAACAAGTTGCCCATTGTTGTGTAGCCAAAATAAAAAAAGTCATCAAATAATTAAATAAAAATTACAGGAACTGAAATTGTCAGGGTACAATGCAATTTATGACGTGTTTGTCAAATGTATGTTTTGAAAATTTTATTAATAGCAGCAATTCTAATGTATGCAAAAATTTACTCATTTTCAAGTACAGAAATGTTTCCCTTTGTATATTCAAAGATGTCTTGAAGTGTTCATAGTATTTAGTATCAGTATGAACTATCATGTTTCTGCAAGCGAGTTTTTTTTTTCCCCCTACACCGCAACATGACTTTGATAAGTGATTATGCAAAACCAGTGCAGTTTTAGTTTTTTTTATTTGGGAAATCACATATCTCATGTGTAAAGTTGAACAGTGTTTGGCACAAATATGGAATAATGAATTTTGGCAGTACCAACATCCTTTATAAGCATATCAATTCTCAAATACTATTGTTATTTTGTGGTGTTTTTTATTTTTTTTTATGTGTATTTTTTTCAGGATATTTGAAATTAACTGTAATAAAATAGTTGCTACGTTACGAGAAGATACCCCTCTAGACTCTTTAAATACTACAGGAACCAAGTTATACAGGTACAGTTCTATTTTTTTTTAATGAACATAAGTATCTTTGCTTTAAGAATGCCGTAATTAGTATAACTAAGGTTAATTCTACTACAGGTTAGAAAGAAAATATGTTTTCTTATGGGAGAGCTTGTCACAGGGAAAATTTCTGCCACTAGTTTCGCTTCAGTCGCTAAGTGACCGGAAAAATACGAAACCGTAGTAAAATTGAATATAAATAAACTGTGAAATTATATTAGTATATTTTAATTTAATTTTAAAGTGAAAAGAAGCCGATTTAGTGTTTTAAATTATCAACTTAATGTAACTTACAATTTAGGAAAGCTCTGTGATTTGCCAGTTTGGTGCACTAGCGATACCAGCGCTCAAGTGGCAGAAATTTTCCCTGTGCCAAACTTATAACATTGATCTTTCTAACCTGTAGTAGAATTAACCTTAGTATAAGTTATCAGCTTTGTTGAAGGCAGAAATGTAGTTGTTAATGCTGACTTGAAAGCTTGTAATTGTCTATCCTCACCTATAGCATAAGAGCAGTGTGGATAGTTACCTGTCCCTAAGAGGTTTTGTACTACTTCAAGCTCTCAAGTCTCGAGGACGAACAAATGTTCGTGTGCTGGCAAGGTGTAAAGTGTAGCTTGGTGTTAAACTGATGGCTGGCAACATCTGACCCACATTGTACTATATCTTGGTAATATTTTATCCATGTGGTACTATGATCTGGAAATATTCAACCCATGTGATAAAATGACCTTTCAAGAACTGACCCAAATGTTATCAGAGTCTGACAGTATTTGAACCATATGATACCATGACCTAAAGTCCATACTGTATAAGAATAACGTTATTTGACACATCATAATGTCGGACAGTGTAAACAAAACCATTATGTATCCTTCCACCACCATGTGCATTCCAGCTGACAACCAAAACATGTCAATAGTTAAGGTATATGATTGCAATAACATCCAAAGTGTGTCATGCTTTTCTTTAGATTATTTTTTTAGATCTCAGACAAGTAATTTATTTTCAATACTAGTTGCACATTAATCTTATTAGGGTTGGGTGAGCAATGTTAATGGAATTATTTCATATTCCAGTAATGGATAGCCTACTCTACAGACCTTAAGTTAATGTAATCATTCCAAATTTAACATTATTTATTGTATATTTTCCTAGGTTTGATAAAAAGTTGTAAAATTTAATGGCATCATCAAAAATAAACAAAGATGTATGAGCAACTTATGTTTTTTTATTTCTACTTGACAATTAAAAAGATTAAATAATAGTAGCTTATTTGATGACAACAAACTGAACTTGCAAGAACATATAACAGTGCAAGCAAACATCTCTAAACTAAAATTATTCATGCAGGCATTATTACAATTATTTTTCATGTTGCCTTCAATTTGGTTCTGCACTATCAGATCATAAAGCCGTATAGGCCTAGTTTAAATAAGTTTCATGTAGCAGACTATCAAAATAACTTACCTTTCGTGGTAGGGCCTACCTTTGAAATATCAGTGTTATCGTTGTCATGTGACTCACAATGCTTGAAAAACTTGTTAATGTATGTATTGTAGACTACATAGCAAAAATTTGCGCTCACACAACCTGAACAGAAATAATATATCAATAAAAACCATAAATAATAAACAAACATGGGTAGGACTAATTACCCAGATCATCTTTTAATTATTTTGTTGATTAGCACACATGATTAAACAAGAACACTTTAATGACCAGGAAATATGTAGGCGTAGGTCTTCTGACCTTTTCTTTTGGTAATACGCAGGCCTACATTCTTACGTGGACTTGATATTAACCACATACTTGCAAAAAAAAAATAAAACACTTACTTCTTCATACAAAAAGAATTTTTTTGAGTCTGCGCCTTGTAAAAGTATGTTTACATATAGGACAACAACAAGAACGGTAAGTGTTTACCCACAAATTCTGTTAAAATAAAAGGCAGGTAACATTTTATTTTCTGTAGCACATTTATGTAGACAGATTATCTACTTCTTACTTAGCGACTGTTGTTTGTATACATGCCACGCTGCTAAAAGTTCTCGTCTTCCAAAACATGTCTTAATGTCCCGTTGTTGTTGGTGATTACATTACAGGCACGGTATTTTAATACCTGCATTGCAATATAAAAAATATTAAGATAACAACTTACAAGAATCACAAAGGCTTATAAACAAACGAGAAGCTCAAACTCTCGCAAATGGCCGTCCTTCGTTTTGGTTGCCGGACGTCATGTCCCATTTGCGATTACAGTCTAGGTTTTATTATCACCACATTACAATATATTAAATATACATATATGGAGGTTGAATGTTATTTTACAGCCTGAGGGAAATTAATTTTCATGAAAGAAACCAGAGTAATGGCGACTACAATTCTGCTGTTCTGTTTTTTGTTTGTAAACGACTCTACGACAGACGCCGCAAGTCATAACGATACGAGCAAGAACTAAGAATTTAAACAAAATAGTTAAATGCTATTCGCCTGTTGCTTGCGCCACACATATATCGAAATAAAAGCGTTTAAATAAACAAAACTTAACATTTTCCCCATTTCCTTTTTGACATTAAGTGATTACTTAGTGACAAGATTTCACACACAATTAGGACTCCCGCCACGTTAACAGCTTCTTCAGTCTATTATTTTAGGACGCTGATTAAAAATCAGCATTGTGTGGTTTTCACATTATTGTACGAGTTAGTAGCGCTACCATGCAAGTACAGTTAAACAGTAATGACTGTCACATTGGTATAATGTAATTAGTTGGCCTCAAATAATTACATAAACTTTGCTTCGTGTCTCAATTCTTAACAACCAGAAAATAACTATATTACTGAAATAATATTACAGAAATAAACTTTATCCTGGAAGCAAACATTTATTTACAGAAAATGGAAGATGTGGATAAATCATCTGTGTAGCAGTATTAATTAATATTAAGTGACACAGCTTTTTCCGTAAATCGTGCATAGTTTATAATCTGTTTATACTTCCAATCTCAGGCATCATGTCGGTTGCTAGATGTTTGATTGAGTTCTTATTTATAAAATAATGTATAAAATATGTGGTACATATCAGTTATGAAAAGACTATCTATAACTGTCATATGTGTAAGAAAAAAATTCATAAATACATTATTTTTAAAATGCAAACCCCATATAATCTCAACCTTGTAGAAAATGGACGCATACTGGCAGCGTCCAGTTCTGTGCAGCCGCCACCTCGTTACGCCAGATTCGTATTACCACACATTATCAGCCCTCAGAGGAAGATAGTATGAGAGGAACGAACCAACCCTAGTGTCTGTACCACCTCTCATTAGGTGAGCAGCCATCCAATCACCACTAACCACCTTATAAAGGATATAAAAGAGACGAGTGCAATCTTCCAGTCACACACAGTCTAGCTGCAGCTCACGCTGCTCCCTCAGCTCATGCAAGAAGTGTCTGCAATGGTACATTTCATATGAAGACTTCTTGAACAAGTTTGGTATTACATTTTAAAATGAGAATAATATTGACATCTTCTGCCAGGACTGTATTATGGGCATACAGCAAAGATTGCTTTTTTTTAGACAGCCAAACCAAGTGAATTAGCTCATGCAGACTTGAATAGGCCAATGGAAGAAAACAGTTTCAGTTCCTGATGTTTGAAGATGATTTTTCCCAGTATTAAACTGCATATTTTTTTAAGCATAGATCAGTAGCATTTGAAAGGCTAAAACAATTTTTATTGAGAACTGAAATTTATACAGGATTCTAGGTTGAAATTTTGAGAAATAAACAATGAAACTGATGTGGCCAACAAAGAACTTGAAGAGTTTCTGCAGGTAAAAGGTATAAAGCACCACTATCTCCAACTGCTTCATCCAAGGCACAAGCTGTGAACACATCCACATGTGGTATATAAACAGCATGTACAGGGACCAGTTAAGTTAAGAATATAACACCATATGAACTCTGAATGGGCAAAGAATGCAGAATAAACCACCTACAAGATTTTGAAATTGATAAATATTTTTGTGTGCCCAAACAAAATAATATTTGAAGATGAAGAAAGGCATTTGTTCCTATGACAATGGCAGTAAGGTCTTGAAACTAAACAAGTCCTTATACGGACTGAAAAATATCCAAAGTATTGGACTGCAGTGTTTGATTGCTACATTGTAGAGCAGATATTCAAACAAGCCAAATCTGATCGGTGTTTACATCACAAGCTTGACAATAAGAGCATGTATTTGTTGCTCTGTGTGGAGGACTTATCGTTAATGGGCACTAACGAATTTGCTGTTGAGGAAATGTGAAGCAGACTGGTATCTCACTTCCGGATGAAAGCGCTGGGAACCGTCTGAAACTTTTTGGGAATTCATATCCAACAAAAGACGATACCATCACTCTAGACCAAACTGCATACTTAACACTTTAGATGCGGGGTCATTTTGAATGGTTCTTGCATTGTAAACACAGAATTTTTTAGCTTTTTATGATAATTTATTTAAAATTTACAGTTGAAGTTAAATTGAAATGGTATATACAATCTTCAAGATCAAAACTTTCTCTTTTTGTTTAACCCAAAGCTTACGTTGTAAGCTTTTGTACAGATTTTATAAAATGTTAATATTTTTAATTTTATAAAATTAAAAATTTCTTGAAAACACATAAATTTGCAGACACAGACTGGCTGGCAGCATCACTGACCAAGCAATTATTATAATTTTGGGCATTTCAAAATAATAGAGATGGAAAGTACACTTTTAGTTAAAATTTACTGACGAAAGGGTTACATTGCAGTAACCATCTTCACAATTAACACAAAAATTACTACTTGAAAGTAACGTCGTTTAATTCAAAACCAGCACAATGGAAACGTGAACACCATCCCTACCGTGACCTTGCCTCGCGTAGGCTTACCTGAATATTATATTATGTATTATGTAGGGTTGTGCGAGATCTCAAACGTCGTGGAGAGAGGAGGGAGGATATCAACTAGGTTTTGTACATCAGTAGGAATTATTTCATTTTATATTAGTTAATTGTTTTATTTTGAACGTTACGCACACACCACTATTATTTCTGCTATAAAAATTATTTGTTCAAGAAGTCTTCATATGAAATGTACCATTGCAGACACTTCTTGCATGAGCTGAGGGAGCAGCGTGAGCTGTAGCTAGACTGTGTGTGACTGGCAGATTGCACTCGTCTCTTTTATATCCTCTATGAGGTGGTTAGTGGTGATTGGATGGCTGCTCACCTAATGAGAGGTGGTACAGACACTAGGGTTGGTTCGTTCCTCTCATACTATCTTCCTCTGAGTGCTGATAATGTTTGGTAATACAAAAATGGCGTAACGAGGTGGCGGCTGCACAGAACTGGACGCTGCCAGTATGCGTCCGTTTTCTACAAGGTGGAGATTATATGGGGTTTGCATTTTAAAAATAATGTATTTATGAATTTTTTTCTTACACATATGACAGTTATAGATAGTCTTTTCATAACTGATATGTACCACATATTTTATACATTATTTTATAAATAAGAACTAAATGAAACATCTAGCAACTGACATGATGCCTGAGATTGGAAGTATAAACAGATTATAAACTATGCATAATTTACGGAAAAAGCTGTGTCACTTAATATTAATTAATACTGCTACACAGATGATTTATCCACATCTTCCATTTTCTGTAAAGAATTGTTTGCTTTCAGGATAAAGTTTATTTCTGTAATATTATTTCAGTAATATAGTTATTTTCTGGTTGTTAAGAATTGAGACACGAAGCAAAGTTTATGGAATTATTTGAGGCCAACAAATTACATTATACCAATGTGACAGTCATTACTGTTTAACTGTACTTGCATCGTAGCGCTACTAACTTGTACAATAATGTGAAAATCACACAATGCTGATTTTTAATCAGCGTCCTAAAATAATAGACTGAAGAAGCTGTTAACGTGGCAGGAGCCCTAATTGTGTGTGAAATCTTGTCACTAAGTAATCACTTAATGTCAAAAAGGAAATGGGGAAAATGTTAAGTTTTGTTTATGTAAAGGCTTTTATTTCGATATATGTGTGACGCAAGCAACAGGCGAATAGCATTTAACTATTTTGTTTAAATTCTTAGTTCTTGCTCGTATCGTTATGACTTGTGGCGTCTTTTGTTTGGAAACGACTCTACGACAAACAGAACAGCAGAATTGTAGTCGCCATTACTCTGGTTTCTTTCATGAAAATTAATTTCCCTCAGGCTGTAAAATAACATTCAACCTCCATTTGAACATTATAAATGACCTGCTAAAAGGTTTTTTTTATCTTCAATTTGTCATATTAATAATAGTTTGATGTAAATAGATAAATCTCACATGTCGTTAAATATAACAACATTTTGGAGGTTAAGTTTGGAGGTATGTTTTAGATGATTTTATGTTATTTTAAAAAGGCACGTTTGATGTCAGCATACTTCAAAAAAATTTTAATATATTTTGTTCGCTGTCCCTTGTATTGAAATAGAGTCTAGGATAGGTGAACATCACCTTGTCGAACCTCTAAGATTATTGTTTCACTTAAGAGTGCATGGTAGATAAATAAACGCTGATATCATCAATTGATTTCTACGCTTTCTTCGAAGACAATATGGATAAAATACTCGATGACAATCCGTGATAATGGTATTTGCCAACTTTATGAGTAAATATTTATTCAGAATTAATAATTTGTCACGTGTGATCTCTTGCACCACAGTTAAATGCAAGAGGTTCCAGCGTCAGAGATTGTGCCTCAGAAGTTCGTTACACTGGAAACAATTTTGTTTAAAACGTTGGCTAAAACTATTGTCTAGGATTACTACTGTCTAATTTTCTCAAATTAGCTTCAAGAAACCTACAGTTATAGATTAATGCTTTTAGCGTTGAATTATGTACCATGCCCTCTTAAAGCAATTTTTTTCATATAAAAATGTATGTTGGTACTTTTTCCTAACAAATTATTTTTATAGCAGAAATAATAGTGGTGTGTGCGTAACGTTCAAAATAAAACAATTAACTAATATAAAATGAAATAATTCTTACTGATGTACTAAACCTAGTTGATATCCTCCTTCCTCTCTCCACGACGTTTGAGATCTCGCACAACCCTACATAATACATAATATAATATTCAGGTAAGCCTATGCGAGGCAAGGTCACGGTTGGGATGGTGTTCACGTTTCCATTGTGCTGGTTTTGAATTAAACGACGTTACTTTCAAGTCGTAATTTTTGTGTTAATTGTGAAGATGGTTACTGCAATGTAACCCTTTCGTCAGTAAATTTTAACTAAAAGTGTACTTTCCACCTCTATTATTTTGAAATGCCCAAAATTATAATAATTGCTCGGTCAGTGATGCTGCCAGCCCAGTCTGTGTCTGCAAATTTATGTGTTTTCAAGAAATTTTTTATTTTATAAAGTTAAAAACATTAACAATTTATAAAATCTGTACAAAAGCTTACAACGTAAGCTTTGGGTTCAACAAAAAGAGAAAGTTTTGATCTTGAACATTGTATATACCATTTCAATTTATCTTCAACTGTGGTGGGGAGAGTCAGAGGAGGGAGACAATGGACATCGGCCTGGAGGGTAAGAATCCTGCCACCCTATCCCTGAGCCCTCGCCGACAGATTACCCGTCCCACCTGCGTCAAGCTTATGATATTACAGTACCAGATTTCTTGTTATGAATTGACCAAAAGAAAAAAAACTAGAAAAATGTTGGAAATCGCATAATAATTTACAAAATTTGCAGAATAGGGCACAAAATCGTACATTGTACTGGAGAATCGTACAAGTTGGCAGCTATGAAACTGTACCGCATACGGACAGCACCGAGGCCTGTCTTCCAATGTGATTATTTCCGTTGGTACGTATAGGCCATGAGGTGCAAGTTTCCTATCTAGCTTTGAATCCTTGTAGCTTGTGCTGTGTTTTGGTACTGACTGTATTCAACAAACAGAGTTCACGGGATCCAAAGTTGGCATGTAAAACCTCACTAACGTAAAAGTAATTTAAATAATCTGGAAACTTTTTGGAAATTACATTCAAATTTCGTTTCTGGACGAACAGCCCTGAACTGATTCCTTTGAGGATTTTTTAAGACAAGCAACAGTGATGCAGTAGATGATCTGAGTAAGCGTAAGGTCAGGAGACCTATGTCCATTCTTCAACACCCCAGTACATGTCGGTCCTGGAGGACTGACGTGTAGCAAAGTGTTATAATTAAACATGTCTGTTACTTTGTACCAATATTTACAGCAACTTATTGCTTTTTCTTATCAAGTTATGTCTTCACCTTTTAGATAGATTAGTTTGGTGTTTATGAGAAAATACAAATTGGTTTTTGTAAGTAAATGCCCTTACAAAATATGGCACATCTAATCTAGTTAGTTGATCTATTTGTTCACTTCTTGCTCACGTATGGGAAAAAAATGTACAGGATGAGTAAAAAAAAATACACCAAATTTAACGGTCTGTATAATCACAACCATACAACTTATAATGTAATGGAACGGGCAGGATGAGGCGGCAGTTTCACAGCACTGGACGCTGTGAGCATGCATCAAGCTTCGTTCAATTCAAACTTGGTGTAGCTACAGCAAAGATCCGTTTCGGTGTATACTAGTGTAGCTACATCAACGCCGTTGAATGAAATGATTTTTGGCGAATTTTGTGCCGAAACATCCACTGTGTAAAAATATTTATCAAAATACTGACCAATAAACAAGTTTATGAAAGCAGAAGTGTAATGGCACTAGTAAATGACTAAAATTAATGTATGATTGTCTCAGAGTGGTTTTGAAATGTATGTGGTGATTAGCACTTAGTATTAACATAACCTCAACATTTCATATTTTGTGTATAAGTTAAGGTGTTTTTTTATTTAATTTTGAATCTTATAATAGCACATAGGAATACTTTGTAAACTGGCATGCTTTTGTGCAAGACGAACATTTCCTTTTTAACTGGATGATGACACTCGGTTGTGGTCTGATTTTTTATTTTATTGATTATCTATATCATACAGGAAGCCCAGAATTAAAGTCTGTTTCAAAAATTATTTCTATATGTTAGTACAATATACAAAATTTGATAGAAAAAGAGGCTTACTTTAAATGTGAATTGTGAAGTGTGAGGTTATATTTAAGGATGGGCTGGTTCCATTATTTTTATAATTCCGGTTCCATGGAATTAAAAAAAATACTAAAACTGAATCAGTGGTTAAAAACTAAAATAATTGTGTGCATTTTAGAAAGCCAATTCAACTTTAAGTGGCTTACAAATTTTTTTTTCAAAGAGATGAGCATCTTTACTCTCTCTGGATCTAGTCTGTTACGCTTCTGATCACTAATAAACACTGCAGTGCTGAAAAGGCGTTCACTGAAAACTGAAGCTGGCGGAATGTAAAGATATTTCATTGCAAGTACTTGTAGCGCTTTGCAATCATTCTTAGATTTCCAAAAGTCAAAAATATTGCTCCTGGTATCTATATTGTCTTCAGAGAAATAAATGTTTAGTTATTTTTGTACAGTATATTCTTGTTAATTTCTCTTTGAGGCCATCCCAAATAGTTTGGTGTGATGTGACCTGATGTTTTGATCATCACTAGTTGCGGCAGTGGCTACTTATGTGGCATCTTCGTCTGTCACAAGTTTAGTGTGCAAGTTCTGGAACAGATTCAGCGCAAGTCAGACCACTGTATAATGTTGAACAATTTATTGACAAAGAAATTAAGTACACTTCCATGACTTTGCAGAATGTGCGTTACTTCCACACCAAGCTTAACTTTAACACTTTCGGGAGTTCCCTTCTCTTTGGAATGGCATCATTTTGAAATTATGGTTTAAATTGTGGCCAAAGCAAATTCATCAGTTTTCTCTAAGGTTGAAAATCTTCTTCTCATTGATGTCAACAAATAATTTTTTAGTCCCCAAATACCAGAACCTGGAAAAGTTCAATAACATGAACTAGAGCTATCACCTGCAACATGTTTGAATCAAAACTGATTTTAAACCTAGGCTAAATGTACAGACCCAGACATGTATTGTATTTACCAAGACTTAATTTCAAAACATGTGGAAATTACGTAATGAAAATAATTTAAATTTGCAACATAAGCTGTTTTTATGGAAGGTTTCCAAGACTGCAATGAATTTAATGTACGTACTTGACACATCAATGCCAAATTTTTTTATCTTGATTGAAAAATTGGAATTGGATGTATTTTGTACCGAATCTTACTAGTACAATTTCATTTCAATGACTACGTAAACCCTAACCAAAGGTAACAAATTTTATGCACCCGAAACGGTGAAATAATAATTGTGTTAAGTTTATCTGATTAAAGTAAACAAATTTTATGCACCCGAAACGGTGAAATAATAATTGTGTTAAGTTTATCTAATTAAAATAAACATTTACAAATATTTATTTAGTATTGTACAGTTATTTTTCCACCTTTGAACCAGTGACAGCTCACTTAAATTGAATATGCCAAATAATGTAATCAGCTGATCAACAAGAATCCATTGATTTCCTGTCAGTTCAGGCATTTACATTTCACCACCAGCCAAGATAAGAGCCTTTCTTCTGTTCTTGCAGCCTTCTCAGTATGTGAAAAGAGCTATTCCATCTCGTGGGCTCATCTTGTATTAGCCCATGCTGAGGCACTCCAACTGTCTTCTGGCATTTCTTAAGAATTTTTGTTGCAAGTGCAGAAAGTTTGAATCATCCCACTAATCTACTACACTGCGATAGTAGGTTTGTCACAATCCTGTTGTTCAGCATGCCATCCTTTACCACCAACTGTAAAGTGTGTGCTAGGCCAGAAACGTGTTTGAATTCAGACATTTCCAAGCCGGCCTTGATGTTGCGACCATTGTCTCTGACGATTGTAACAACTTTTGCAGTCAGATGCCAATCATTCAGAAGTGTTGTCATGAACTCGCAAATATTTCGTGCTGTATGGCTGATCTTGGGGAATGGCATAATCTCAAGACAAAAATGGCGTGGAGCAAAATTCTTGTCTAAATAGTGACCTGTCAGACTGATATAATCTTCATTGGAAATGGAGGTCCAGATGTCAGTTGTAATGGCTACAAATTCAGAATTGTGTACTTCATTTTTCACAGTTTTCACAACTTCAGCATACATGGCAGGTATTATTTGAAGGCATTGTGGTTCCAAATGCCGAATAAATACCTTGGAACCCCGGTTTTCTACTATGCTAAATGGCTGTCCATCAATGCATGTCATTCTAGCAATCAAAAATGAATGAACCTTTGTAGAGACAGATTCACTGAGTTTTTTTTTTTTAACTTGAAGTGACACCTAGTAAGTGTGAACTTGTACTTTGAAGTACACTTGTTCCTGGCCTAGAACTGCATGGGCCTACACTGCCAGGCTTTCCTAGCTTAAATTTTGCATTTGGTTATTGTGGCGAGGATATTTCAGTGAGGATGCTTGACATATTGACTGTTGCGTATTTGACTGTCGTAAAACAGTAATATAACAACTTTTATGTTTGCGAAATACATTATTGCAGTTTTTCAGTGACATTTTTATACAGTCGCCAAACTATGCGGATGTTATAGCTGTTTGAAAATTAAAAGTATGTAGTATGACTATTGTATAAGATATTAAATACTCTCACATCTGCTTGTTCAACAGTGTACAATTTATTTCTAAAATTCACAGTATTTGCAGTGTCGTAGAATGGGGGTTAAATGTGCAAAGTGTGATTATATTGACTAGTTTGCGCTCTGTAAGAATTGTTTGTTCATGTATAAAAATGTAAAAGAGAATCAAAAAACTGTGTTACCAGAAATAGTAAAGAAGGGTCCTATTTATCGGTGTATTAAAATTGGTTTCTGTTTGTAAACTTTCAGAAACCAAAACTACCAACTACATTTGTTCAGATTTCTTACAGGTAGTAAAATTATGAGCAGTAATTATGTTTGTAGTAGGCCTACAGTAAAATACTTTGAATAATTTCTCTGTTAAGTTTGTTTTCTGTATAATAGGGAGGCTACCTATGTTGTAACGTTTGGTCCACAGGCCCACTGTGGGTGAACAAATGCAGCGCCTCGTCACCACATTGCACCTGTGTCACATTCGGTACAAACAAATGTAGCACACCAGTCCTAGACCAGTGAACTAGCTCGATGATAACACAGCCCCAAAGGCAAAGTTACAAGCTGGAACATACCTCTTGATCGGTAGTCATGTACTCCGGGATTTACTGATAACAATTTTGTAGGTTATGTTGTATTGTATACAAAATTTAGAATTTTTACACGCACCGTTGGAATTATAAAAGAAGAGGTTCGTCCCGAAATAATATACTTCACTATGTTCCACCATTTCTGATTTATTAGTTTACGGTTTACATCGGCACAAAATACATTATTCCAGTCTTAGTACGGTAGATCCGGTTCACAGTAAGTTACGAGCAGAAACACAGCATCACTATATCAGGCGTTTAAATTAAGACAATTGGCACACTGTGATACACACGCGGCGAAGGAGAATGAGTAGCCATCTTGGCTCTCTGCACTTAGCGGTCTACATGCACGGGCAAAAATAAATTTTGTAGAGTTCAAACTTATCCTAAAGAAAGGTTAAAGAGTAGAGACAGTGGTGCTACCCGTTCATGTTAAATTTATTTACTCCCGAACTTCATATGATAAAATGTTTGGGCCGCAGCCCTGCGCACGTCCTGTCTGGATTGCGTCACGACTTGGTCTAACATGGCGGAGGCAAAACATTTCAGAACGAAGGGGGAAGGGGCACCACACGCCGTGCTCTCATTGGCTGGTTCTCGGTGGCGTGAACTTTGTCGTTTGTTACTTTATCTAGAACCCTCTTGGACACAATCATAAACTACTCATTAAAACAACAAATGGTGCTAAACTCTCGCGGAAGAAACCATAACACAAAAGAAAAACAAAGATACTGCCTCCTACCAGCGCCACCTGGCCGTAACAACAAACATTCAGGAATAAATAACTGCATCTTTACTCTCCCTTTCTGGAACCGAGACCACTGAAATAAAATTACAATTTTAAACATTATATTAGAAATTCACAACCACATAAGATATTAATTCACCCTTGTCAATGCTACAATGTAATATTTGCGGTGAACACAACACATGAATAGAAGTAAAATTCTCAGCTAATTTTATGATGTATGATTAATTGTCAGCATGTTCCAAGTTTATTTTGCATGCAACAACTTGACATGTTAACAGTGTGTTAATTTATTAATAATTATCAAAGATGTTTAGTTCAATGTCATTTACATATACACAGCATGTGAAGTACCACAAATTGTTTACACACAATTTACTCATGTTAAAAATTGTACTATTTCTTAATCCTTGAGGTTGATAGCTTTGCAATTACACTCCTGCTGTTAAATCATTATAATTTTGGGCCACAGTCCCACGACACGACCATACTCGTCTGTGGCTTGGTGTGTTCTGAAAACTCACTACATTATTTCAAAATTGGTCCAGAGCCGCACGTCACGATCACACACTGCAGTATCCCTTATTAATCCAACATGGCTGAGGCAAAATTCTCTAGAAGAGCTCACACACGTCACCACAGGGCTGCACTCCTATTGGTTGGGCTGATCCATCTAGAGCCTAATTGAAAAATACTATGCAGAAACTCCAGAACTATGCAAAAAATTGACTGGAAAAGACCAGATCACTTAACAATGCCAATTGAACATACAATTATTGATTACGATGTAACTGAGTTCTAGGCTTTTCTGTACTGTTACAACTCGCTACTGCGTTTTTCTGGCTTCCCTTTCCCAAACAGAGAACACTAAAAAGAAAGTTTTATCTAGATAGAGAGATACCAATACACCTTTAACTTTACAATAATTGCCCAAATTTAACTTACATAACGTAACACTAAACAAAATTGTAATTTTGCAGTGCTACAACTTTCCAAAACTATCATTTAAAACAGCTAAATTTTGATGCTTTTATTAATAACACAAAGTAAATTGTTACATCTGTGTATGCAAGATTGTGCACTAGCATTTGTGAAACTAAAAAATAAAATATTAGAAAATTATTAGTAAATTATCCGGAAAAAAAATAACATTCATTGTAAAATTATTTGAAACACTAAAATAGATATTTGCATATGCCAAGTCTTTTCTTACAGTATGTTCTTGGCCTCTGCAATGAGTAACTTGTAAATTGTTACCTGACCTGGAATTTTCTGAGCTGTTTACATTTGAGAATATGTTCATTGTTGTTGGGTTAAATTTTGTGAGGCTAAGTGTGCAAGTTTAAATTTTGTCAGCTGAATCTGATATGTTATTCTAAAAATTAGGTTACTGTTTTGTCTGTTGCTTATGTCTTTAGAACTCACTAGTATTAGCAACCTTACCTTGAATTGTGCAAGTTGTTTTATGCCGTTTCAACATGTTTGTTACAAAAGGGTCCTGGTTTAAAATGTTTTCGTGTCGCTAAGGGTAGTGTTGGGTGCGACATAAACATAGTGATTACTATAGTTTGGTGTAGTGAGACACACACGCAATAGCAATGTATGTTAACCTTATTTTCTTTGCCAGACTATTCTCTCGTTTTGACTTGTTTCAGTTATGTTATGGCATCATTTTGTTGTTTCTTGAAGTCTGTACGGTGTCCTGTTTTCAGCCATGTTGTGTGGTCAGTGATGTGATGCTTGCAAATATACGCTATGATTCGGAGCAATTTTACTTTATTTCTATAGCCAACTGAACAACGTACACATATAATACTAAGTACTGCCAAAGTTAGTAGGATTGTGGAACTTCAAGCCACAAACATGTGGTTCATAGCACCTGGTCTGCTAAAGGTGTCATATTAGATTTTTAAATTCTTTTTTATTTTTATTATTATTATTATTTTGGGAAGAAAAGAGTGAAATTTACTATTGTAGCAGGAATTCTATTTATATTGCACTATAGTACAAGCATCACAATTAAACTTTTAATATATATTTATGTCAGAATCAGTCAAAAAATTTATTTCATTTTCTTAATTTCCTTACCTGATTACGGCCTAGATG
This sequence comes from Medauroidea extradentata, assembly GCA_003012365.1. Lineage (NCBI taxonomy): Eukaryota > Metazoa > Arthropoda > Insecta > Phasmatodea > Phasmatidae > Medauroidea > Medauroidea extradentata. The sequence continues at coordinate 25,070 of PNEQ01038380.1, read as the reverse complement.
TACAGTAAATAGAATTCACGCTGTAATTACAAATTTTACACTTGTCTCCTGAAAAAAATTAAAATACAGTGAACCCTCGATAACTCGGTCTAAAATGGGGGAGAAGCTGTCCGAGTTACTATTTGTCCGTGTTATAGAGGGTCGTCTGGGGAGGAGAGGTAATTAGTCATTAATCACAAGAAACGTGAGGAAATCAGCACGCTATCATTTCTATAAGCAAAAGAGACAGAAATATATACTTCTTTGTATGTGTCAATTTACAGGAGGGGGTAGCGGGGAAATTATCACTGCAACATGAAGAACTATAAAAGAAAGAATTTCAAACAACCTGGGCCCACAGATTATTTTTTATTTATTTTTTATGCAACTTCTGGCTGATCTTTTTTTTTTATCTTCCAGAAGCTGGCACCAAGGCACCCTTTGACCACATAAAAGTTCTCACCCCCTTCTCTCGTCTGGCTGACGACAGTCTGTGCGCGTGTGTGTGAGATAAGCTAGGGTGGTAGAGCGCGTGCGGAAGTAGTCAAAGTCAACCAGCACAGTCTCAACAGCAATAAATACACCGCACGTGATCACATACAACTCACTAGATGTTTACGTGAAAAATTGCTCTACATCAGCATGTCACAGTGTCTGCAGCCAGCTGCTAGTTTCCTACGAGAAACTGTTTATTTTCCAGGACCTCTTTGCTAGAATACGAGGCCAGGAGTAACGTAAATCTCAGTCTATTATTATTATTTTTTTTTTTTTTTTTTTTTTTTTTTTTTTTTTTTTTTTTTTTTTTTTTTTTTTTTTTTTTTTTTTTTTTTTTTTTTTTTTTTTTAGTTGAAGTCTACGGTCGTGATTGAAGTAATAATGTGGGCTTGTAGGCCTCCCTTCATGCTATATTTTAATATCTTACCTTGGCTGCGTCGTCATAGATCAGTGGCATCTTTACACACACACTTTACACTTAAAATAAATTTCACAGATACCATCAACATTAACGGGAACTCAATAAAAGCCCATTCATTTTAACCATTTAACTTTTTCGAAAGCGAGGCCCTCTAGAATGTGCGGCCCGGGGCAAAAGCCCCTTTGTGCCCCACCTTTTTTTTTATAATTTATTAAGCGCTGTTTTTTTTCCCCCCCGATTTCGCGCCGGCCTCTAGTGTAGCGGGTTAGGCGCCAGTTTACGGTGCGAGAGGCCCTGGGTTCGAATCCTTGCTCGGGCATGGATGTTGTGTTGTTCTTTCACCTCACTTCACCCTCATCGGCTTGTAAGACGTCGTTAAAGGACCGTAGAACCCTCTCGCCACCTTGCCTACAGTGCAATGCAAACCAGTGGCTTTTAATTTTTTTTATTAATGTTTGGAATAAATTGTTTTGCAATCTTGAATTTATCGCACAAACCAGAACAAAATAAATTTCCCTGTATGTGCCATTGTGACCGGCAGTTACCGTCCAATTCACCAGCATCATACTGTAATGTTTATTATGACGTACGTACGTGTATGGCTCGCGCGGTGAAGACGGAGAAAAGATAAAGAAGGGAGGTCCGCCTGCTGAGTTGCATCTCTACTCACTCGCCTTGCTAGCAACATTTAACCACGCGGAACTTGCCAGATATTTTACGATGGGCATCGTAGCGATGAGCAACTGCTTTTAAAGCTTAATACTGTTTTTAAATAAAACGTGATGTATTTAAATGAGGCAGACACAATTTTCTTATGATTTTTTACCAAAAAATTATTTATTAAATTAATTTTCTTTTTTTAAATTCTGTCCGAGTCATCCAAAGTCCGGGACATCGAGGCCCGAGTTATCCAAAGTCCGGGACATCGAGGTCCGAGTTATCGAGGGTTCACTGTAATGTGATATGGCATCCGATAGCCCACTTCAGTTATGGGCGTGGTTCACTTCAGTTTTCAACGTCTTTTTTTAATGGCTTGTTAAAGTCATATTTTGCATGTTTCGGTTTTAACAAGCCATTACGCGAAAAGTATGAGAGGTAAAAAATTTCATAAGAGCCAAGTTTAATTATACTTTGTGCGTAAAATAAGAAACAAATATATATCTGGTACCAATTAAAAATTTAATAATGATGATGAAAATCGCGGTAGACCACGACCTTAAATACCAGACATATTCAAGTACCCCATTGCTGGAGTTGCAATTTTTTGCAATAATTTTGCATTTTTTTTTTTAAATTAAAATGTATTACTTTGTGGTTTTTTAAATATTTTATTGCATTGCTCATAGGATGTAAGTTCACAGCAAATCATTTTATTTTATTTAAGTAGGTCAGTTAGTTTTTGCTATTTGCATGGCAGCATAACAAGCAAATATTGCCTTAAGAAGTATCATTATAAGCTAACTATGAGAGCTAAAATTGTTTTCGAAGAGAAAACTGTACTCACAAATATTGTTTACAAAACTAACACTAGTTAATAAAAGTATATAATTATAATTTCTTCGCACTCAAGTTGTTCGTGCCTGCACTGTTTTGCTGCTCTAGATAAGTGGCTTGCTAATGTGAAGTAGATTTATTTTAATGTTTATATTCTTTAAAAGCTTTGTAAAGTCAATGTGCCACACTTGCTGTTATTTTTTATTGTCAAATTTTATTAGAATTCAGTATATTTGAAAATGTGTTCTCATGTTCTTTGCTATGTTTGCAGGATAGAGGAAATCCCGAAAGACGAGGTGAACCTGTCGGAAGATGAAATGCTCATTCCTGTTGCTCACTTCTACAAGGACATTTTCTCCACGTTTGGTATCCCGTTCTTTGTAAAAGTCAAACATGTGAGAACAATAACCATTTGTGTATCCTCATATAGACACTGACAGAAACATTCCAGCTTATGCCTACTAACACTTTGTTTCATTTTTTTTTTTGTCTGCAGGGAGAGCCATTTGCAAAAGTGAAAGATAGAATACAAAAAAAATTAGGAGTTCCAGAAAAAGAATTCGAGAAGGTACAGTGGTTTTGTTTTACCTTATAGTATAAATCTTGAAATGTTTGCGAGTTCAACGAAAATGTGTAAGGTTGTGGTGCAACCATTTGTTGACTTTTTCCTCGTTATCGCCTCCTCTGTGGGTAGTGTACATGTTTGTTGTGTGTTGGCATGTGCCTGTGGTAGTTGAAACACAACGGCCGTAGAAAAACAGGTCTCAAACACTCGCCTATCTACCAATGTATTTTGCTTGACCCCCTTGTTGTTTGGCTGTAGTTCGTCAAATTACCGAGAATGACTCAAACTCCGCCCACTTTTTTCCATTGTTAACATTATAAAGTAAATAAAGATTTCTGGAGCCATGATTTAAAATTGTGAGCGAAGGAAGTATTTCATAAATTAGTTAAAATATGTTTTGATAAATTGTTTATCATAGTGGGAGGGAAGTGGGCGGAGTTAGAGTTCGACCGCCCGGATTACAGTGCCAAAAATGTATAGCAATAACGGTAACCTGGTGAACCGCAGCCAAACAACAAGGGGATCAAGTTTCCAGGCGTATGTCCAGGCCTGTTTTTCTACGACCGTGCTCTATACTGATACTGTATCAATACCAAATGAAACTTTGTTTTCAGGTATCCTAGTACATATATGCAAAGTTTGTTCACTTGGCTATCAGTTTTATTGACAGTTAACTCTTATACAGTGTTCTAAACTAACTTCCTCTTTGATGCTCTTCTAATGTCTATAAACAAAATAGCATGATATAAGACTTGTTGTTACATATGGATATTTCTCTGTGCATTAACGTGTGTGACTGTTAATAGTAAAGTCTTTGTTCTTTATAATAAGTTCAATCACGAACCTTAGCACCCCATTGTTTCATGACTGTATAAATATGTTTAAGAATTTAAAAATTTCTCGTCCAAAAAACTTACAACAGATTTTTACCTACTCTATCCTGCTTTGAAGGTATTTGTCTTCTGGCAGTATTTTCTGTTTTCATCACTGGTTTCCAGAATATGCATGAAAATTAATGATGATTACATTTATTCTTTAGCCAAATGATTTTACAAATACAGGTATTAGTTCATCATCTCTGAAATAAAAAATTATTTTTGTTTTAAAGTAATGTAGGCATAATAAATGTGGCAGTTGCATTAAAATATTTACATTCTGATTTGCCATTACTGGATAGTTAGTCATTTCAATTATTCTATTTAATTTCTTCTACCGGTGAACCAAACCTGTTTTAAAATGTTACCCTAATGGCGCAGTTCACATCAATTTTAGTCATATTTTTATATTTATACCAGATTTTTTTTCTTATTTTAGACATAAATTGTAACAAAATTTTGCTCTTATGAAATTTTTTTAGTTCTCTTAATTTTTGTGTAATGGCTCGGTGCAATTTAACCCTTACAAAGTTAAAATTGTTGATGTAATCTAAGAATGTAAAATAATGATATTGATTTTAATGTATGATACCTGAAATATACTAAAAATTAGTCAACTTTGTCACCGCTCAGTTAGGTTGGAGAGGAAGTTGACTGATTATTAAATTTGTGGAAGGTGTAAGATGAAGCGGAGATGGTGCTGGATTGCGAAATGGGCGCCACCTAGCAGTTTGCCCGGCTAGGACGGTGTGTTGACGGTTCAGGGCGTGGTTTGTTCGGCTGGCGGTTCTCTCCTTCCTGCAGTGGTGGATGATGCTGTGGTTGATGGCTACAACGTGGAAGCACTCAGAGAAAACTAGCTAACTCACCACGTGGGTTCTTCGGGTCACCCACACAACCTCTTGCCCTAGGACTAGAATGATAGTCAGCTCTGACACGTTACTAAATAATTAACAACAGACTTACTTGGTTAGCGGTGTTTTATTAGCAAACACACAGGTAGCACGTTACAGTGGTCGCCACGTGGTCACGCACACAATGAAAAATACACATGCTCTCTCTCTCTCTCGGTTAAACGGCTTTTAAGTCGCCACGCAGGCCGGTTCAATTTAAATTAGCACACACTAAAGTTGAGTCTCTGCAGTAGAGTCCTGTTACACTATGTCGGAGGCGGCCGACTGCCGTAAATGTATATTCCTCGGCCCGGACGCGCAGGCGGAGAAATTAAGTTGAAGAGCATAGGCGTTAAGCGCACGAGCTAGAAACACGAGGTAAACGAAGAGGGCGAAAAAGATGATTAGAAATATAAATTACTATTGCAGCTACTATCAGTGAAAACAAAGTTGAGAGCCCTCTCCGGGACACACGTCCTACCTCGTGGCCGACTTACGATGAACTGGGCTGCCAAGATGGCGTCGAGCGTGCTCCTAGCCGGCAAGTACGTTAAAGTACTGTGCCGGTGTGCTGAGGTGATAAAAATTAATTAAATGTAATCGGAAGCAATACACTCAAGTGTTTATAATCGCTAAACAAAACTCCTGTTGAAAACAGCCACGCATAAATAGAAGAAACAAGGTGGCAAGACAAGCAAAAGAACAGGACAGCAAATATAGAAATAAAAGCGATAAACACACAAAATAAACACTTGAGAAAGACGACTAGGCCACAAGCACACCGCACAAAAGAATAAAAAATAGAAATTGTAAGGTGTTTAGAAAATTTAACTTAACCTTACTAGATACTTCAATATCGTAAAAATTCCCAGAGGAAGAATTATAAATAATAAGACATTGATTTGTGGTTTGTTATTAAATGAAATTATTTTTATTTTTATTTCTTATTTAAGTTAAATAGTTTTTTCTTTTCAAATATGCAAACAAGCAAGATATACCTGTAAATAACATTGAAACATGTTAGGCATGTAGGCCTATATGAATAGTTTAAATTAATTATCAAAATTATGTGCAAACGATAGTATAGATAAAAGGAAAAAGGGGTGCCCCGCACATTATTTATTACGGAAGTTAAGATATAAAACTTTTAAATCATTAATAAAACAAATTATAATTTTAAACCTTAAATTTTACATGAAAGCAAATGCTGTATTTATTATTTAAACCAAAATTACATATCAGGATTATAACGTGTCTCTTTAATAGAAAATAAATAATATTAAGGTAATTTTAATTTAAAGAAGGTAAATAAGTTGTCCCAATAACACTTAGCTCTCCTGACGTCAAACGTAGTGGTGGTGAGTGAAACGGAATCGGAGATGTAAGCACACAGTTCCTTCACTAAATGCGGGAGAATGGAGATAATCGTACGCATTCTTAGCAGCGACGAAAACATCAGTCCATTAGCTCAATCGCCGGGACGAGCCACAGGCACGAAACAAACCAAGATGGAACAGTGCCCATAATGATGTGAGGCCCAACACTTGGACCCTCACTAAAAGAAAGGAACGCCAAATAATTAAAATGTGAACGCAAAATAACAAATAAAGAAACTCTCTGAAGACAGGTACTCACAGAGGGCGACTAACGAAGCAGAAAAACGTAGCACTACATTTTAAGACAAAAGCTACGTTTGGAATGCTAGAATAAAATAAAATAACTATTCCAGTAGACTACATGATGATGATATTAAAAAGAATAAGCAGTTAGGGCATCTACGTCCCTACGTCTGCTGGAAAGATACGAACACCGCAACAACACATCTTGTCGTGTTCACTGCTGATCAACGAGTGCCGGAAAAATGGAGGAAAGAGAGGTAACAGAGCACAAACAAAGGCGCAGCAGAATAACTTAAAAACGCCCCACTAGATGGCAGGGGCAGTCAGAATCGCCTACCGACAGGGAGGCACAATGCTTTCACGTGTACAGAGCTGCACAGAAAGGACGAAATCACGTGATGGACATGCATAGTTCACGCGCCCTGACACAGCAAATGTTCGCACTGCAGGAAGAAACAGTAAAATAAAGAAGAAACAAAGCTTCGGCTAAGGAATGCAAAACGTAGCCGCGCACATCCGGCTAACAAAGAACACGTTACTGCAGCCTGAATCGGCTCTACTCATAACTAACATTCGAAGAAAAGATAGACTGTAATAAAAAAAATAAAATGTACTGAAACATCCAGAGTTAAATAAAATTACTGAATGACACCAAATTACTGTTAGTATAATGTAAATACGATAATATCAATGAAATAAAAAAAGTTCAGAAAATGAACCTAAACTTATGAGAATGTAGACAAAACATTTTAATATTTAATTTATATAAGTCGTGACGTATATAATACGGCACAGTACCGTTACAATAGTGATAATGAAATTTAGGTGAATACAAGTACAAGTTAAGTGGCGGTGAGACATATAAAAAATAATAATAATTACTGGTGATGACAAATTACTTAATTAACATTCCTTTAAAATTAACATACAACAAAACACTGACCCTGAAATGTGTGACCACGTGGCTGAATAAAACTAAACAAGACTTAAAATTTAAAATGGCTCATGCTGAAGGCAGGTTGAATTGCTGGCCGTAGCTCAGTCCTCAGTTTGTTTATTTTAGTTTCTGATTACGTGAAGTACTTTGCGGTGGGCGGTGAGGTTGGTGGTGTGGGGTGTTGTGACGTCACGTGGAGGCGGCAATTCAAACACCCACACGTGTCGCTGGCACACGACACCGCACTAACCGGCACTGTTGGAGTTGTGGTAAGGGGGGGGGGGTCCGGAGAACACCGAGGAAACCCTGTCACATGGTCAGGACGAGCTTAACTTCCCAGGCCTAGGGCTTGGGACGACGTCAACTTGCTAAGAAATCAGCTAGTGCTCACTCAGTTTAATAAAAATTGAAAGAAATTTTCTGAGATGTTTTTCTAAAATAAAAAAAAATAGTCCCCATTTCAAAAATATTATAAAAGGATGAACGAGATACGCAAAAGTCATGTCAGCTTTGTATGTAGTACGTGTACCAAGTTTGATGAAATTTCTGGAAATATTTATCAGATGATTCGTATTATGATAAAAATATGAAAATGGCTAGTAGTCATATGTGTGTGTGTAGTATACCTACATGTGCCAAGTTTGGGGAAATTCTGGAAAGCATTTCCTATGTAATATTATGCTAAAAATATAAAACATGGCCACCATTTTCAATATATGAACACAGGATGAACTAAACATTCAGTATTCATGTCAGCTTTGTACGTCGTATATGTTATACTATGCTAAATATTTCAAAAAGTGCCATCATTTTGAAAATATGAACAATATACACAAAAGTCAAGTCATATTACAAAGTATTATATGAGTACAAAGTTTGATGAAATTAGGTCCACTGGTTCAAAAGTTTTAGGAGTACACACGCATGGACACACACACACACAGATGGGAAGGTAATCTATTTAGCCTCCTTTTCCCTTCGAAAATTAGGTTAATAAAATGCCTGAAAATATATTTGGGTTAGTTTTTTGACAGCAACACATTGTAAGCAGTACATATCTTCCCTACAACTGTGGGTTGTCTGTGGTAGCCAATAACCATTGACTGGCCACTTTGTTTCTTTGAGGAGGAAGTCTAGATACTCACTCAAATAGTAAGCTTGAGGTGAGGTGAGAGTGTTTTAACTACAAGGTCTTAAGAGCCGATGAGAGTGAAGTGAAGTAATAACACAGCAGTCATTGCCGAGTTAGGATTCTGAAGACCGGTGCCTAATCGACTACGCTACGGAGGCCGACTAGATATACTCCAGTCAAATTACGTATTTTAGAACACTGTAAAATCTTCTGCAATTGGTTTGTGATATTAATGCTACATTGGAATGTTATTAACACCTTTAAGTGTATTTGTGTGGACTGAATTGTAAGTATCGATGCAGTACGTTAGTATTATTAAATAGAGTACAGTATTTCTTCTATTTCAAGTCATATTTTTTTGTAATAATTTATTGAAAGCTGAATGCTATAGTTATGATTATGTGTATAAAATATGAAATAAATAATTTGTATATTTTTTCTGATTTTTGTGTCTGCTTACCATATATTATTTTGATTAGATGAATATGGTTAAATATGTTTGATTTAATATTTTAATAGCTCAAATAGTAATTGATAATAATGTAGCTGTAATTGTTGTAAAAATTTTTATAACTATAACAGATACTAAAAATAAAGCACAATAGTAATATTTTACCATTTTATTAGCATTAAACAATCAGTTCAGCTAATTTTCTCTATTATTTTAAGAATTATAAAGTGCATAGGTGCCAAGTACTACGAATTCTCCATAGTTTGTACAGTAAATTACAGTTACCCCAGAAAGACTGCGAAATTTAACATTTTTAATATGAATGTGTGTAGTTACTTGTAACACGTGCTTGTTCTAATTTACTTAACGTCATAAAATCACCCATAGATGTTACTGCACTCTGGCTGTGGCAATTGTTTTCCGAAGGTGTAGCTGAGGCTTATCGAGCCTGCCCAAAGCGTTAGCGTCCATGACAGTGGTCGCACGTGCTCGTATTCACTTGTTGCTTCTTCCACTGATCGGCCAAAATGGAATCCTAAGCACATTGTCTTAGTTTAAACAAAAGTATGTCTATGTGAACATTTATATTCAACTATAAGTTAGAAAGTGAAGAATTTTCAGAAATACCATTTAGAATATTCACAGTTTTTGCACCATGCAGATGTATACAACACTGTGGCTAAGATATTACCGATGTCATGTTTTCAAAGCCAGTAATACGATTATATATACACATTTATGGGCTTCGACTAGAGTTTACACAGTTTCCGCTATAAATTTAATAATAGTATGCAGCCTGCAAAAAATTTAATTTCAAAACTCTGACAATTTTTTACAAATTTAAATTGTTTACTAAGATTATGAATTTGTACAGGAATGTTGTTAGATAAAGTCTGGAAAATATTCAGAAAATTATAGGCCAGTAAATTATGGTTTTACACCGAAAACTAAAAATATTGCATCATGTAGGTAACAGGCACTAGTACATTTGCAGTGAAGAAATTAGCATAAATTATAACTTAACTTAATATATTATTTCCTAAAAATAAGAAACCAAGAAAACTTTCAATCTGCTGCACACAAAAAAATATATACAGTAAACTCTCGCCAGTCCGTGGTTCGAGAATCCGTGGTACTCAGAAATCCGTGGTTTTCTCAAAGCAGTGTCGGTTTTGATTATTTCGCCGTGCTGCATTGCACCTAGCTTCTTTGAGTTTGTGCTGCGCTGTGCCACACTGCTACAGTAGCAAGCATCTAATGGTACTAGTAGCAGCAGATGTGGCAATCCCAAGCTTAACGTGTCTTCCCGGAACACAACAAATCAATATGACGTACTCGGACATTGCTCCAGGCATTTGTTAGTGTTGTCTGTTGTGAGAATAGCGCTGGTAAGAAAAAAGAAGCACGTAACTTTAACACTAAAACAAAAGTTCGAGATTTGCAAGAAATTGAAGCGGTGTGTATAGGTTTCTGCAACCAAGGAAGAGTATGGCATCGGCGAGACAACTGTGTACAACATTAAGAAGAGTAGCGCCTAACTTGAAATGTTTATGTCGAACAGCAAGTCGGAGAAAGGATTTCATGATCGGAAAACACTCCACACGGCCAAACTACAGGATTTGGACAGTGCAATGTATAAGTGGTTTTCTGAACCAGTCTGAAGTTGCTGCAATATCAGGGCCTATTTTGATTGAAAAAGGAAGACAATTCTATAAAAAAAATTAAGCTTACAGAACCATGTGCGTTTTCACAGGGTTGGTTAACCAGATTTAAAGACAGGAATGGAATTAGAATGTTAGATGTGTCAGGAGAGCAGAATTCAGCTGATGTAGATGCGGCTAACAAATTTTGAGCCAGTTTTGCTTATTTAATAAGCGAAAACAGATTGACCGCTGAACAAGTATACAACGCAGATGAAACTGGTATGCTATGGAAATGTTTTGATCTTTTAAATAACTGTGCAATAGGAGTGGATGACTGGATTTATTTGCTTGGACGTACTCCATACTCCATTGTGAAAAAAATGACTGTCAAAAGAAAACTAAAAAGTAAGATAAGAAAATATAAATAAACAGAGTATGCTTTAGTCATCAGGATACATACATAACATGAAATTCCAAAACTGGAATCTGGTCAGATAAAAGAAGGAACAAACAAAATAAAAGAAATAACAAAAATATAAAAAAGAAACCTAAGTTGACATGCGACACAACGATGAGACGAAACAACACGCAAAGATGTCGGACACAAACAGAAAAGACAACAAACGACACACAATTAGACGAAACAAAACACAGTAGTTTTCCAAACTGTCAGTATTAACGATGTTTCAGGAACTGGAATCTGTTCCCGTCATCAGGTAGACACGTAGGGTTCAGGAACACGACTAGTCGTATGCTGGTCTTCCAACAAAACGCTGCCAGTGTGTTAGGGCTGAACCAAGGCTGCCTGCTGTTGTATGCAAAGTGTGTATTTAGCCGTCCTCCCACAGTGCGGCGACGACGTCCATTCTGCAAGGTCTGGCTTACCCAGCAGTGTGAAAGTTTAGTGTATTTTTTTTAATATAAGCATCAAATGTGCCCTTCTGTCCAAATTAAAAAGTGTACAACAAGGTTTGGTGACCTGCATCGTTGTCACAGTGAACTGTAGCTCTGCGCGGTTGCAAGGAGCCCACTACAGACTATTAATTCAAATAACAGAAAGGTTAATGCTAAGAAGACATCAATGGTGAACTGAAATTTATAATATCCTCTGTATTATATATTATACATTTTTTTTTGTGCCTTAATTGTACAGTTAATATTGAGATAACTTTAATGTCAAGAGTAGTAATTGGTTGTGTAATCATGAAACCAATCAATCAAGATCATCTCTAAATTTTATTTTGTGTAGTTGTATAACTTTAATATTTTTTTCTTATGTATAATTTGTTGTTTCGATAGCTACTCACTAATACTAATTTTCATCACAGTCCTAGCATGGTGGGTGTCAAATTAAAGCTCTCGTAATTTCCAGGAATTTATCTAGAAACCGTTTTGTTGTATCTTTTCTCTGTTCCTTGTAATTCTACTTTTAGTAATGTTATTACAATTTCTGCTAGTGTGGTAATAGAGCCGCGACCGAGTGCAGCCAGGCCAAGGGGATGGCAGTGCCTCAGAAATGTGGGTTGGGCACTGCACCCTAGCGACGGGGCTGCATCCCCCCTCCCCACTTCCTGTCCGCCATTGGTGCAATTTCAAATTTATTTTATTTTATTTTTTTTTTTTTTTTTTTTTTTGGTAAAATATTGTTATTAAAATTAAGTTCATGTAACTAGGAACTTACATCTGTAATTAAATATGTTAATAAACGTCACGTCACTGGATGTCAGCGCTCTCGTGCGCAGCAATCTCGTTGAGCTCCCCTCGTCGAGACTGCTGCTCGCCTCCCATTCTTTTAGCGGCTTTTGGCATGGTATGATGTTTCCGGAGGAGCATTGTGGAGACATTTAGAGGGGGTGGTTTTGAACATTGCTGCATCTAGAGGGTGCTGGCATTGGCAACGTGATCTTGTAATCGTATTTGTCAGAAGAAGAAGTGTAGATAATAAACCGACTTCACTGAGAACGCTGGCCACATTATTAATAGCTGAACCTACCACACTAGTCGAATCCTACCCCCTGAGATAAGAGCGCCTGCCTCTGCACGCTACTGCTGAGGTTTCTTTTTGTAAAGAGAAAAAATTTTATCTACAAAAAAAGGTGTCCCGACCATGGTACCACCACAATAGTGACGGAGCAGATGTTACGTGGAGTGCAGCCACTGCTGCTTGGGAGATGCTAATGACATTTTCAGAAAGCAAAAAAGACTGTTATTCTGTGTTGGAAGTAGAGCAATGCCATATCCGGCATTCTACTTTCCTTCACAAAAGAAGACTGGTCATCAAATAGTCACACATCTGTACTTAGTGGTGGGACTATCGACACAACAACAGAAAGAGCCGACTGCTTCAACCTCGGGTGCTGTTAACTGCAGCTCTAGAAATAATTAAAGTCTACTTTTTGTGTTTTTCCTTAGTAAGTGTGTGCAAGCTATTTGACGTTAAGGTGTGTAAATATTATTAATGTGTGCATTAAGTGTTAAATGTTTATTTTTTGTGCCTTGTTTGGAATAATCAATGATTTAAGTCAAATTTACGAATTATAAAATTTAAGGTATTGTTATGTGCAATGTAGTTTACTTCGCTGGCACATGGACAGAGAAGGAATTGGCAGTCGCTGTTTCTGCTTCTCTATGACAATGACAAGTTGTTTACGACTTAACGGCTCGCAGCCAGCTGCCCGTGCCCAGAGCCGGCCAGCGAGTGTTGGCAAACATGTTTGAGGTGCCGTTTTATAGAAATGATTTTACTTCAAACATTTGTTGACTTATACCTGTTAAGTTCTCACGTCGGGGATACGTGCCTGGAAACCACGACATTAACCTGGACGACATCAATCGGGGACTTACAGTACATGAAATTTTTTTTTTTTTTTTTTTTTTTTTTAATTTTGCAGATTTTTATGTAAAAATACAGTATTTCAAAAATCCTAGGTTTTCAGAAATCCGTTCACATCCCAGAGACCCCTGAATTTTTTAGAGTTTACTGTATGTATATTATTTACAATTTGTTACTAAATTAAAATAACATATTCAGAATATTTATCTCAAGCAAACAGAATCTTCACATTTTAGTTTGGTTCAAAATATTTGCAGACATAAAAAATATCAGCTACACACACATACACACACACACACACACACACACACACACACACACACACACACTATACATTAAATTAAAATAAAATTGTCAATATGTTGAACATGAATGTAACTTACAGTAGGCCTACCGTAAACAGGCTTGATTTTTTTTTCTCCCCGTGTATGTTGATGAGGGCACTCAGTTTGTCTAATGGTGACAGGACATCACTTGCTGCAGTAGCTTCTTGTTTGATGGACTACATCTTCAGCCACCTCCTCCTCCTCCTCTTGAAGTGGTTCAGCTGATACAACATTGTTCAACTCACACTCTGTAGTTAAAGGAGCAGCTTTTGTCGACAATTGATCTTCAATGCATACTTATTCTTCAAATTTCCTGGGAGCAAAGTATTGCTGAAGTTTCTCCCAGCCGTCCAGTGTGTCGCAGTGTTGTTCTTCAGCACCGTCAGTTTTGCCAAAACCTTTTTGGCAAAACAATTGTGAATTTTTGCTTCTGTCTTACTGTCCCATGCCATAGAAATTTTTCTGATGGCATCTAATACATTCCATCTTGGTTCAGAACACTTGTTTAGTTCAAGCTGGCAAGGAAGATATTTTACCAACCTTGGCCTGTAGTGTCTCTTGACAGAGAGGATGATGCCCTGGTCCAATAGCTGCATGAAGCTTGTCGTGTTGGCTGGCAGGAACATCGGTATCACATTATTGAGCTGAAGTCCGTCTGCTGTATGAGCAGCACAACTGTCCAACAACAGAAGAACTTTGCGGTTTAAAGTTACCATTTTACGATTGAACCTGGTAAGTCACAACTGAAAAACTTTGCTTGTGACCCAAGGATTTTCATTTCCTTCGTAGTCACAGAGCGGTGGAGCAATAAGTTTTTCTTTCAACTTTGTGTTGAGGACCGTGCATACGTTTTTTGTACTTCATTACACTGCCACTTGCGCACGCTGCTTCCATCTTCTCTTTATTATATTTTGGTGGAAAGTGTTGATAATGTCGCTTGCAATGTTTGTTTTCAATTTTTTGCTGAGAACTCTGCTTAAAATATCCGTTTTCGCTGATAAAGATAACTCGTTTTTCTTCCGTTTGTCATTTTAACCACGTGTTGAACAATAACAAACGGAAACTAACCTATTTCCTGGATGTAAAAAGATAAGGCAACAGTGTTCAGTGCGACCAGCTCAGCTTTACACCACATAGCATGAAAAAATATTGGTAATAACATTACCGTGTAATATTACTTTGATTTTTTGTTAACTTATTCATTACAGTAATTAAATTTTATTGATTAAAAAGTAAACATACGTATGTATTTTTTTAGTATCAAAGAAAGCCATACATTTCTACAATGATGCAATATAGTCACGTAGCTTTCGTAGTCGTGGCCACGCCCAAAGATAGTGGTTACGAACAGTGCCACATCAAGAGGTAATGGATTTCTAATGTGCATGTTGGCAAGCATGACGAAAACAAAAACCGAGCATTATTCGTACTACACAATCAGCAATTACAAATTTTGGAAAGATCTCTTTGCGACAGAATTTTATCATGTCTGTGTGTGCTATTGTCATATGGGGCTACTTATTATTCTTCAGAGCATTAAGCACCCGATAATTCACGTGCACACACTATTTAATTTAGTTTATCCAATAAAATTACCATAATACATTATGAGAATGGACGTGATGTTGCTTTGTATTACACAATAATAAATATTTTGTATTAAATGTATTTTTTAAGAGTAAAATCCCTATCTATGTCTGTAGGGGAATTAAAAATATTTGTACTAGCCCGAACTTCGTATTAAGAGGGATTTTATTAATGAGGTTTCTTTGTATAGTGAAATTTTATCTTAACAACTTAATAACACTTTTCGTAAGAGGAACATTTTTTTACTCAAGATATTTATTGTGATGTTGTTCGGAATAAGAAATAGTGGTGTGTCGCTATGTGTTTTTAACTTTAATAGAAATAAGTATGTTTTACATCTTTCTTACTTTTAAAATTCTACAAAACACGGGTACTTTACTTGTTTTTGATTTTGACGAAGTGTTTTTTTTTTTTCCCCTTCCAAAAAATTAACAAGGTAAATGCTAAAGAGGAGGTACATTGCAGGTCTATTCATCAGCCATGCTCAAGTTATAATTCTGCACCCAATTACTACCAGTGATTGTGTCGTCAAGTTTTGAAATGGTTCACGCAACAATCATTCGCAACTAAAAATGTATAAACTGTGAAGTAACTGATCTCACCAGATCCCTTTTCTTCCTGTTATTGTAAGTGTGTGAAGCCAAGTGATTTTAATTTATATTTTCCTTTTAATAATTTTTTTTTTTTTTTTTTTTTTTCGTTTTGGTAGTTTATGTTCCAACTAGTTATTGGAGTATATGAGTGAGGAATGGGATATCTGGAACAAATATAGTAGTGGCCCTACAGTACGAAGTCGTTGCCCAGCTTTGTGATTGAAAGGAAGCTGGTTTTCACTCTGCTTCTGTCAGTCCCGTGTGTGATAGTGCATCAGACGTTATATTTATTTCGTTCTTCAAGATTACATTGTTTTCCTTGAGTGTACTTGATTTTAAGTTTATGCGAAACTTTCTTTGGATCGGTAAACACGACGTGCAGCAGTGAACTAATAGTGCCACTTCACCAAGGAGAATAAATCACCTGTTCTAACAAGGTTATACCAATGTAATTTCATTTTCTTTTATTTTTTGTGTAAGCATTTTAGGGGTGGCAGCTGGAGCTAACTTATTACCACCTTCATGTAGGATTTGTTAAGGAAAGTAAGCCATGTAACATGTAATCTGTGCAAGGAAGAATAAGTACAACTTAATAATTTTTTTTGTTGTTTGTTGTCTACTTACAGTAAGTTAGTTGAATGTGTAGTTAACTTGAGGACAGTTACTCTGTTGGTTAAGTCAGTCTTGTAGAGTCGCTTATTTGGTACAATTTTAATCCTTATTCAATGTGTCGTTTTAATTTCTTTTGATGATTCTTTGTAAAAATACATGCAGAAGTTTTATTTGCGATTTGCAGTTTTCTAGTAACTTACAGCCTCGCCTAATTAATAGCAGAGTTGGGTAAGTTAACTGCAAAAACGAACTGATTAAAGTTAAAGTTAATGCCTTAAGTATTTAACTGGTTAAAGTTAAAAGTTAACTTCTGTTAGAATTATCTGATTAAAATTAAATGTAAAACAAATTATAGAAATTACATTTCACTCACGAATTTATTACAAATGAATACCACTTCAGGATACATTTAAAAAAAAGTACATTATATGTATGTATACATTTTGAATTATGGTTCATTCACTAAATTTTGCATCATTAAATTTTTTTTGTGATTTAAGCTATAATATTTACTTATTAAAATATTGATTGAATTTTAACAGTAACTGCATTTCAAAGTTTTTGTCAGGTGTGTCGGCATTCAGCTCAAGTACAAATTACCGTCACACATTTCAGAATTCAAAAGTAAAGCCAATATATAATATTTGCACAATTTACCTTCACATGTGTTCTTAAATTGGACGCAGAAGAAACAATACCCGGCCAATCCGACGACATTATAAATGTTTACAATAAAAACTTTGTCTAATGATAAACATTCAAACATTAACTAATACTCTGCACGGCACGATCCACAAGACAAAATAACTAAATAATACTCTTGATGAGAAATGATGATTCACTTAAAACAGTAATGATCTGTTCGATTACGATAGTATCGATCGACTGTAGCGCGCAACAATAGTGCTGCCTCTCACTTCGTATAGAAAGCGCTAGTGACTACAAATGTCTTAACTCGCGATAGTATAGTTTCAATTTTCTTTATTCGCTATGGTACGCATAGACGTGATTAAGAACTTATTAGACTGCGACACGTTTTTAAGTGCATTTCTATATTCATTTATTTTGTTTCATGCTTACCTAATATATTGATAATCGATTAATATTGACATTGTCGCTGGGCGATCGGAATAATAACTACCATTACTTTTAATTGTTAATCAATAATACTAATGAATTGAAGATGAAGTTAACTAGTTTAAAAGTAACGATTAAGTTAAAAAGTTAGCCGAATTTTTAATGATTAATTTTAATCGTTAATTTTTTAAATCGTTAATCCCAACTTTGATAACTAAGGGTGCGCCGGGCGAGGGTGAAGAAAAGCTCAAGGATGTGGGGTTTTCTGGGAATGGAAAAGCCCAGAAGGTGACTGCCCTTTAATCAAATATATCACTCCTCCGAGAGCGGGGATGTAAATTAATCTAAATATATCCCGGGACGAGGGAGTTTACATAGTGGTCAACAAAATACTGCATTTCTGATTGGTAGCATTCTTTTATGTAAATTTTAAAGTGTACATGAGTTGTTTTTTGGGATTGGTGAATTAATGGAGTTCTTAGCTACAGTAGTGTGGGGTGGCTTTTTGGCCCGCCTTTTTGGTGGTTTGCGTGGACGGTTTCCTCGTTCCAGTCTTAGAGTGGCTTGCGTGATGAGTAAACGTATGTTTGTGGCCCGAGTGAAGAGAGACTCAACATCGCTGATTACAGACAGCACAGTCGTGATGAAAATATTGCAACTGGTGTAGCGGCGGAGCCATGACAAGTTGTTTGAGACGTAAATAAGATAGAGTAACAATAAACTTTGTATGTACATGCGGCACTGAGATTCATCTCCATGTGGCAAATAAATGGCTTTCCCGATAAAGGTTCAATAGCATGAAGCTCGAAAACTCTTTTAAATAACTCTGGTACCAAATGCTTTTCAATCCAGTCCTTTTATAAGTCATCCTCCGGTTTTTTTTCCCCCCTTCCTTTTTGGCTGCCACACAATACAAACTGGTTCCGTGCTTGTAAAAAATCGTACTGTTGGTAAAAGGGAAATAAAACTAGCCTGTGATCGTCGGCAATTTCACTTCTTATTTTTTTAGGGCCCAAACCCACGATGTCATCCTTAAGATAAGGAGTGCCTTATTTAAGCCATGAGGAGGAGGAAGGACACTTGCATGGGGTCACATCAGAATGCAACAAAAATAAAAACAGCTTTAAGTGTTTCACTACAAATATCTTCCCCAACGCCTCACTCTGCCTCCTGCTCTGGCAGAAAATATTCACATGTGTAGATGTTAAAGTAGCGTGAGACCACTGATGCTGCTGGTGCGAGCTTAATTCGTATGCTGTACCAATCCATTCGATAGCAACACTGAATACCCTAACTTTTCCCACAGTATGCACATTGTGTGGCCTGGCACTGGCTACAAAGCCAACAAATTTACAGTGAAACCCTTTATTTACACTTTTCAGGGGGACACTGCGAAAAATTGTAAATAGCAGGAAAATGTAAATTAGGCCAGGCTTCACTTGCATGAGGGTATATGTTAAATCTGGACGAATATTCCTGTCTTTTTTTCTCGCAGTACAGTCAAACAAGCATTCTTTGTTTGACATTAAATGTATCTATTTGTCTAAACTGTTCCAATAATTATTTTGTAATTTTTAATGTACTTTCTGATTGCTTATAATTTGTAAACTTTTATAGATTCCAGGCAGCAAACCATATCTAAATATAGATGGTTTATAAGGATCTTGTTCATCCTAGGGGGCCCTGACATATCTATCAAAACAAGGACACTACTTGAAATAGTATGAATCAGTTTAGTAGAGCTAGGAAGTATTGGTGTTTGTGGCGGGGACGGCCAGGGCAGCGCGCAACCTTGCCGCTTGATGCTGCAAGGTCGCACTTCACTACGCTGAGCTGAACTGCACCGCCTTCCCGAAATGAACTAACTTAAGCCTGCCGTTCTGGACCATGACCCAAAAACACCATGAACAGGCAGCCAACCCACACGTGGACCTGGTTACAACTGAAGCGCAAATTTCCCATAATTAGTTGAGAGCAAACAGGGCCGAGGCTTATGATTCTCTTCTATTAATTATTCAAAGTGCGGTCGCAGGACCACAATTTATCATTAAAAAGAAGAAAATAAGTGGTGAACACAGATATTACTCAACAGAAGGTTAAGTAATAAGTATTCATACTAACCAATTTTTAAATGTAAATTAGTAAAAAAAAAAAAATGGAACACAAATTTGGTCTGTCAACAAATATATATATGTTGAAAATCTCTGTAACAAGTAACAGCATTAACGATACAGGCATGAGTATTAAATTCTTTATAACATCACACCTCTTATCAAAGAAAAAAGTATAATTATTATTTAAGTTACTAAAATATTTAGTTAAGTTACTTGAGAAAATTTAGTTTGATAGCTTAAAACAAACTGACAGACCGGGGTGCCCCGATTACTTTAGGTAGATTAAAATACAATTTGCTGTTACATTTTGTAATAAAAAAATGCAAAACCTTTTGTATTAAAAGAAAATTAAGTTAAAAGAAAGTCTTGAACATTTTTTAAACACGTTTCTATGTTAATTTCAAAAAATATCGGTTGTCAGCGCGGCCGAAACATGCTGCATGTTGGTGATGCCAAAGACGAGAGAAAAAAATGAAAGACTTTTTGAAATTATTGAATTTTTAAAATTTTTATTTTTAGTTTCAGAATTTTTTAAAAATATAAATAATTTTTATTCTTTAATTTTATGAGCATGTCATTGTAGCTTGCAATGTCTTTTTCCACTGTGATTTTTTTGAGTTTGGTATATCAGTTGGTTTTAGTGTAGTCGTTAAAACGGAAACATGCAAATTATGACTTTAACAAGCCATTATCCGAAAACTATGAGAGATAAAAAAAATTTCGTAAGTGCCAAATTTAGTCTCATTTTGTGTCTTAAATAAGAAAAAAATATCTGGTACAAATAAAAAATTAAAAAATGGTGATGAAGATTGTTGTAGACTGCGCCCTAAGGGTTTATACTACAAAATCCAACATATTAATTGGGGATGCAAGTAAAGAAATTTACGTTAAAATTTTATTGAAAATTTTAATTTAAGTACTAACGCAAATTAAATATTGTAAATTTTAAATTAATTTATATTGTGTTTCGACTCATTTTAATGAGTTTAATTTTATAATTACTTTTCTAAGTAACTTTATCTCGTATTTTGCTTCATTTGGAATTTGAACGTTTCATTCAGAGTCACTGAGTTAGCCTCTGTGGGAGAGTTCAGACACGAGGAAGCACGTACAGGGACGTGCCGACATGCAGCTCGATGAGCAAGCCCTTGTTCTAGCATCCTGGGTGGTAGTGCCATTTGCAACCAAGAACCATAAACCATCACGCATAACTATTTGACAATTTGATGACACAGCATGTTCCCAATTAAATTAAATAGTGAATTATTTGGGGTTATTGTGAGGTAAATTGTTGTTTAATTTAGTCAGTAACTGTGTAACATAGTTTCAGTTCATTATAAATGTCAGTTGATAATTTTTCAAATAAGTTGGATCCTGTAGTATCACTCCGCCACAAGGCCAAGTAAGTTTGAGTGTCCGTCCAGGGATCGTCAGTCGTCATCAGTCGGAGATTGTTGGCAAACGTGAAATGAGGGCCGGTTAAGTCTTTATCAGTCTGGGCATCATGGCGGGTGAGAGTGGAGGTACGAGGCACGTCGGCGAGCAATGGAAAGGAGCTGTGAAGCCTAGAGGGCGGATTTGCCAGCAGAAGAGGCAGTAGATAAATCCCTCTTGTCTTTTATAGTAACGAAGTTGTAAGTGCTTTTAACAGCACGTTTTAGTATTATGTAGTGGTAACTGGCTTTCGGGCAGCGTCTTTTCTATTTGAGTATAAGTGGCAGCGAGTCGCATTACTGAGTTATATCCAAACAATTTAAAATCTTGGGCGAGCACTCGCAATATCAACAAAACGTGGGACTCTGGCCTCGTATCTGAATGTTCAGCCACTAGTGTCCATTATTTACTGCACTTGTCTGAACTGCTGTTCTACCGGTGATATGTCAATAAATAAGAATTACTGATATTTTTTTTTATTTTTCTTTACCAATTTTCTCATGATTAAACTAATTCTAATCGGGCATGGCATAACATAAAACCAAAAAAAAATTAATATAAAATTTGTGGAGTAATCATCACTCGGCCACTGGTACAGTATATCTGCCTCTGCCAATGAAAAGGTGACTGCAAGTAACAGGGACGTTTCTAACTATTTGTTGGTCCCTGGCATCTTCGACACAACTGCCACGTCACAGTACATGTGTACTTAGTTTGATGAAATTCTAAAGTACAGTTCCTTAGATATCTAACTTGATCGAAAAATGTTTAAACGGCGGCCATTTTGAAAATATGAACAAGTTGTATACTAAATATATAAAAGTTTAATCAGATTTAAAAGTACTATATGTGTACATATGTTATTGAAGTTCGGTCTACTGGTTCAAAAGTTTTTAGACACGTGCGCACACACATACACACACTCACACAGACAGGCAGGCAGGAGGGTGATCTCACGAGCCTTCGGAAAGTATGCTAAAAATCTGAATTATCCTCATTAAAATATCAGTACGTGGACATTTGTTGTAAGCATACTACAAGGTTCTAATAGACATTTGTTGTAAGCAAACTACAAGGTTCTAATAGACATTTGTTTTAAGCAAACTACAAGGTTCTAATAGACATTTGTTGTAAGCATACTACGAGGTTCTAATAGACATTTGTTGTAAGCATACTACGAGGTTCTAATAGACATTTGTTGTAAGCAAACTACAAGGTTCTAATAGACATTTGTTGTAAGCAAACTACAAGGTTCTAATAGACATTTGTTGTAAGCATACTATGAGGTTCTAATGGACATTTGTTGTAAGCATACTACGAGGTTCTAATAGACATTTGTTGTAAGCATACTACGAGGTTCTAATAGACATTTGTTGTAAGCATACTATGAGGTTCTAATAGACATTTGTTGCAATTTGTTTATTTATGAAGTCATATACAGTGTTATCTTAAGATTCTATTTTGAAATGGTTCTTGTTGACAATGAGAACTTATTGTTTATTTACATTTTCATTGAGTTGTAAATAATATTTCTACATTGTTTCAGTTCAAATTTGCAGTCATTATCCTGGGTAGGCCACAGTTTGTTGGAGAAGATGCAGAGTTTTGTATAAACCTTCAAGACTTTAAAAATCACCCAAACCAAGGTAATAAAAACTTTACTATGTTTTGGAAAGACTTAAGTATGTATTGTAGTGTTTAAGTTGTATTATTTATATATATATATATACATATATATATATATATATATAAAATATGTTCGTGGCTGGTTCATCCGTTCACATGGGGGATGAGCAGCTTGCAACACTATGTTCGTACGAAACACAGATTTGCCAACCTTTACAGTTTTTTTCATAAAATTTACGAAAATCACACCGCTTTTACGATTTTACAAGGACGTCTGCATTTTTTTACGAATTTTAAGTACGAGTATTGAGAAATTAGTTTTACTAGCCATATTACTTTTCTTGTCATATGGTTCATTTGAAAGGTGATGGCATGTGCTGTTGTTGAGGGTAGGATTATTTTAATGATGTCATATTATTGGCCGATGGCCAGCGAACCATTTAATTTGTTGCCTTCTGGGGAAAGGTCGTGCTACAATCACCGTAGTAAATAACCGTACAAATTGAACACTCTTTTGAGTGGTGCGTGCTACAACGCACCATACTTCTACCTAGACAGTGTAAGACCGTAAGAGGGATAAAAACCTGTCAATTTGTTACAGTGCATTTACGGTTGTTTCTGTACAGCTATTTTACGGTCATTGAAGCACAGGCTTAACAGTGATTTGCTTACAACCAATCACGAATGAGTTTACATACCATCTTTAGTTTGGTAAAATGGTGTCATGCGTTAGCGTGTGTTGTTTATCTTCAGTTCATGTTTCAACCATTTAGGATTTCGTTTATTTACTGTCTAGTTAATGTAACTCATTATATGTTTATCAGAAATGGGTTTATTTGCGTAGCTGAGTAGAATGAAGTGGAGACACTGCCCCCGAACGTTACACAAATTATTCTTATGATTTTCCACGCTTTCCCAAGCCAAATAAAGAAATACAGTATATAGGCATATAATTTGGGACAAAATTAATTTATGAAGCGTATGTAAAGTAATTTCATTCTCATGTAAGTGAAATACAGTTGTGTATAATTTTTTTGCAGCACCAACAGTAACATAGCTTATCTAGAAGAATATTAAATATAAATTCTGAACTTTACAGTGAAATGCATTTTCCGTTAGCAGAATCACTAGTACGAAATATTTGTTTAGGTTTTTTTAATCCTGGTGTATTCTATAACAATTGCAAGTTATATTCATTTAGAAATGTTTCCTGAGTTTGGAACAAAACGTATGGCTAAGATTGTATTATTAATGTAATAGTTACACCTGCGTTAATAACACACATGTAAATGTAGCTAGAGATGTGATGGTTCCATTTTCTTACAATTCTCGGTTCTCTATTCCAGCCATATTTTTCTCGATGCTTTGATCCTCAATTACTTTGATTCTAAGTTGTTATGAAAAATTTAAATTTTATATGGCTGCAGTTCGTTAAATAAATTAAGCTGAAGACGGTATTATCTAATTACTATTTAAATCATTTTGAGTTTAACTTCCGTGCTTGCTACTCGTAATTGTAAACACACACACAAACAAAATGTAGTTAATGTAATTAACTTTTAGGTTATTATTATTGTTATCTTGTAGAGGCATCAAGTTAGCGTATTGAAAATCAGGACATGTAGATGGGTAGTAAACAGAACTGTTTGAAATATCCCTGCTTGTATATATCAACTTACAATTAATTTATTTACAGATACAGGTAAATCATTTAAAAATTTTAGACATTAAAGACAACTTTCACAAAGAAATAAAATCATATAATCTTTACTTTACTTTAGGTTACTTAAGGAATGTAAGATATTCAAAATTACACTATGCATATGGTGCAAAAGAACTAACTGAAATGTTTTTTCTAATATTTATAAGATAGGCAATGAATCCACGGATAACCGTGCACGTGACTAGGCAAAGTGTATAGGTGGTTATAAAAATTCACGAGGTTAGTTTGGAGGAGAGTGAAACTTCAACTCGAGTTGTTTAAATAGTCGTTCGAGTGAAATATACTTGCGTCCAAAAAGTGAACCGAGCTTATTGCTTGAAGCATTCAATCGTAACCTGGCTAACCTCTGACGATCGATCAAGAATACCTACTTACCTTTGTATCCGTCAAATGGATCATGTGGGAACTCCGAAATTGTTGGATGTCCCAGTATCAGTTCCAGCCTTAAGGGCGCCGTCTACTAGAATCGTGAAGAGGCGCGCAGACCTTTAACAATCCTGATTTCATTCGAAAACCATTCAACATGTTGTCACGCGGTTAGGCTACGAAAAGCATTTAAGGATCTTAGTACAGGTCTATAATATTGCCATTAACTGTTATCGTTCCTAACAAGTATTTTTTTGAGTGTGAAAGTGACCGAA